>OENT01000812.1:0-74593 GCA_900239685.1 Rotaria macrura | reverse complement strand
CACCAAGATCTCCAATAGCATTACTGCCCAAATTCAGTGTTGCCACTACCTATGTAAATAAATCCAGGAAACTACATCAGTCAACTGAAACCAGAATCACGCTCACCGTATTCTGTCGTAATGCATCAGACAGATATTGTGCACCAAGATCTCCAATATGATTTTCCGTCAGATTCAATATTGTGAGTACCTAGGCAAATAAATGCAGAGAACTATATCTTCCGGCTAGATAGTGAATCGTAATTACCTTATTGTGTCGTAATGCATCAGAGAGATGTTATGCACCAAGCTCACCAATAGCATTACCTTTCAGATTCAGTGTTGTGAGTGTCTATGTAAATGGAGAAAAGTTTATCAGTCAATTTATAATAGTAACATTACGAAGAATTGGAAATTTCAACGGCAATGGATGAGCTGTTTTGAGGATGTAAGAAACTCAGATAGAGTATAGGTTTGTATCTTGATATCCTCTTGAACAACATTGATACCCACACCCACCCACTCACCGGCACTCAATTAAAACCGAGAGCATCATCCATGTTATTTGCTCATGCACGCCTTTATTGTTCGCCATACTCAGAGAGACACATCGAAGTAAATGTGTTGCTCGATGACATCCATCGAAAATGATACAGGTTGATAGAGGATACATTTTCGCATCTAACACAACAAAATAGAGACGCTGTAGAGATCAGGGAACAAATCTGCAAGCAGAAAATGCTCGAATGCAGTGCTAACGTTACGTGCGTTGTAAATATTTCAAACTTTGTAAGATTTCCCTAAACAGTTTTTTTTATCAAAATCAATTTTCACTGAGTTAAAACAATGCTTCAAACATTAACGAAAAGTTCAGAAACCTGCAGATATAAAATGCCGATTTTTTGACATTGTTGTGAACATAATTCGAAGTCATTCAACAGTAGTGAGAAATTCCTAGTTCTTGTGCCGTTATCTTCTTTTAAAATTTTCAAACCTGAGGTTGAGTGTTACGGTGTTCGTCGGTGACGAGAAGATCAATTCACATATTAATCTGCTGTGGTAACTCGTCTTTCCATTTTTCTATGTTTCACTATGACATCGATGTGAGTGAAAGTTTCATTGTAAAATCAACTCTTTCATTGTTCATAAAAAATACTACGTGTGTAAAATTACTTTTGCTTGAAAATTTCCTTGTATTCATTGTACCTTCTCATAAGCAGAATTGTTGGAATAGAAAAAGAAAAATTACATTTTTTTATCATACACTTCACAATCTCCATTGATGAGTTCGGTCATCGTTGTTCTTCCTCTCGAAAAATATAAATATTGAGTATCTTTAGTAGAACAATGAAGCAATCCTGGAATGATAATAATAATCTACTTAAATTTGAAATAGATCTTCGACTTTTGATGATCGTGTTTGTTTGATCAATGAGCGAGGGTATTTTGTATGAATTTTCGTGAATTATGAAAGGCTTCTATTACCTAATGAAATTACATCGGTGTTCAAAAGAAAGGTAGAAAACAGACAACGATAGTCATAGAGTCAGAGTATTAAAAAATAACATCAGGATTATTTGAATATCTCCCATCGACAAGCTACACAGGTTTTTTCTTGCCGTGCTAGTTATCTAAAAAATCATATGCACTTTGTGGCGTTCAAAATGGAAATTTATTCATATGATAATTAGATTATTTTAATTGTTTACTTGACAATGTGAAGCATAGAAAAATGTTTTCACTTGTATCTATAAAAAAATAATAGTTCAAAGACACCTAAACGGATAGGCGGATAATACAAGCTATAAGAAGGAAATAATACTCAAACTGACAACTGTTCATGGCGTTACAAGAATTTTGATAGGAATATATGATGCTGTTTGTGTATCTATTTAAAATGTGCGAATAATACTTGTAAAGATCAGACTTCCGTGTTGGTTGGACAAAAATATTTTGGTAAATAAGTAATTGGACGTAACAGATTCCTGCAATATTTATCACTTCATATCTCACCAGATGCTTATTAGAATATATACAAATGCAACTAATGTTACATTGAATCCAATTCGTATCTATTGACTCAGCGAAGATAAAACATAATGCACACAAAAAAAAAGACTAAACGGGAAGTAGACGTCGAAAGTAATAGAGTCTAATTCTACTGTCACTTATTGTAAAAACGTAGTCGTGATCATGTTTTTATTATTATAATTCAGTTTAAAGGATAAGATAGCATAGAAAAACATTCGAGTATATCATAATATATAAAGTAAAAGTTTTCTTCAAGTTTTCTAAACGAACATAATCTACTTCTGTCAGTTCAGTCAAAAGTCTCTCCGTGAAACAATATTTGAGAGTTGGTCCTATTATACGTGAAAATAAAAACCTTTTGAAATATAAACCATTTTGTTGGAACATTTTTTGTTCCATATTTTCATACGACAAGTTCTGCTGTTTTTACTTCTCTCGGTATCAAAAATGAAAAGTTGAATATGGGAATACCGGCTTAATCAACACTTCAATACAAAAGACATACATGTGTATCTAAGAATGAGATATGTTTCACTATTGCATTCTTCAGTAGCATAAGAAGAAAATGTAACAGATTCAGTAAGTGCATAATCGTTTCGAAAAGAAAACATAGCAGTCAAAATTGTTTATTTTTTCAAATGTAGCTGATGTAGTGTTGATAGGGTGTGTGAATAAGAAGAACATTGCTTTGAAATATTCTCGTTGACTTCAATAAAGATCTATGCGTTCTAATGAATTATAGAAGAACTCTATTCCATTTTTTCATAGTAAATTGCTGCTGTTTGTAGTCGAAAATTTTCAGGATAGCGGTGGATGGGAAGATGTATAACTATAATATGACTTATATGAGCAAAACAGATTATGGAAAAAATTATAAACTGTATCTTCGTAATAAAAGTCAAAAAAGAATCATATATATTGATATATCTTATTAAATACATTTAATTCATTGTGTCATTTATCAAAGATTGAACAATGGAAAAAGCATTTATTTATTTACTATTGTTTTGTTTCTATTCATGTCATATATATTTCAATAATCATCAATAGTTCTTGTTCGAATAATCGAAGTGTCTCAATATTTTATCAAGTCATTGATCTATCCAAATCGAAAGTATCAATTGTGTAGTTTTAATTGTTTCATAATTTGATAGAAATTCATTAAAATGCCTTTCAAAATTATTAAAAGTTACCAAAACACCATGGTGTAAAGCTAATAAACTTGACGTATATTCTTTTATTTGTATCAATAGTACAGTGTCGTAAGCATTGACTGACTTTAACACGGTCTTTTTCACCATTGTCTTGTAGATTATTGAAAATTTCTTTTGTAACTTGACCATTAGTAGAAAAAACGTCTTGTTCAAATTAATGATGGTATTTATCATTTAAACATTGTCGAAATATTTCACTGAATTTAGGTAAAACTCTTTTTACATTAGAAAATCGACATCAAATATACGTCAGACTATGAATAGTGTCGTTCAGTTTTGTCTTCAGACGAAATGATTTCTGATTGTAGTTTATTATTTCGAATATCAAAAGATTTAGTAACTTCTATATATTCCTAAATCTTTTTGTCATGATCAAAATTGTTCAAATCTAAATAAGACAAAGTTTGAGTTGCTAATGTATTTTCATTTATTTTGTTTTCAAGAACATGTATTTCTCAAATGGAACTGTGTAAAAATTCATTTAGATATTTTTCAAAAGTCTTAATCGACATTAAATATTTATATCGAAACGTTGTAAGACTTCATTTCTAGTTTGTCTCTAATATGTGTACCTATGTAATGAACAGTTCATTCCTCTGGTATCTTTTAAATTGAATTCTATTTTAATCGATTTATGAAATTAATTTTCTTTTCACATGAAACTTCGAAACATTATCGTAACAAATTTGATTATAAATATTTTCTTTTAATTCCTTATTAATATCTACTATCTGATGTAGATCATAACAATATATTGTAAAATATGTATAAGTATTTGATGAAATGCTTTCAAAACATTTTCTACTTAGAAAATCTTTCAAGAAACGGCGAAATTAGACTTAAACTGTTTTCAGTCATTGTATTCATAAGGTGTGAGTATCAATGTCGTCCAAGAGGATTTCTAGATGCACAACAATACCTTAGCTGAGTTTCTTCCCATCAGAGTCTACATTATCAAAGTAGCTCATCCCTTAGTGGTGAACGTCACAATTTCTTCCTAAAGTTACTAGCTGTACCTATTGCGAAGATACAGAACCAATCGCTAAGATCTATCCAGGATACCTCTGCAAGAAGTGTCTGTAGACTATGCTCAATACCTATTAAGTAGTTGACAACTGTTGGTATATTTTATGGTTGATAAAAATTGTGAAACAGTAATCTGGATTTGGATGTAACTCGTCTGTGAGAGAAGCCCAAATCCAACTTAGAAAAAAACTACGTAGTGTATCAACAATTTACTTGGTTTCTTACACTACATTGAAAGTTATTTCGATCATGAAACAAATGTTATCCAGAATAATAAGAATTTCAATGACGAAAAATAGATTATATTGGAAATCATTCATTCTAACACACTGAATGATTTGGGAACTAGTTGGTGAGTTAAAAACCAAAAAGGATTAAATACAAGTGCAAATCAGTCAAGACATCTGAAATATATTTCAGACGAAAAAAATCTTCGAGGTCATCGACGGTGTGGTAGTGAGTACGAAATTTCTCACAAGGGAGCAACACACTGGTTTTATTCATTAGCGCCATCTTTGAGTAGTGTTGATCGAAACGAAAAAGAGTAACCAATAAAATACAAAAAAATTTTCTCCGCGTCTTTTCTTTCTCTCAGTTCAACAGGTCAATCTATTATTTTAAGATTGTTATTTCGTATTAGGATACTTTATTCATTCTCCTTTGATTCACGTTATTTGTTTAACTAAATACGGCAACTTCAATCAACATTTCTATACACTAAAATCTGTGAGTAAATTAGAAAAATTAATGTGAAAACTTTTCGAGTCGCTGATCCTAACTGAAATAGATCCTATATCAGTATTTACTTCTTCCCTTAAACGTCAAAATCGTAAAATAACCGATAGATCCGACTCATTGTAAAGTTTTATATTAACTATAGCATTTATCAACGAAGTTCACATTTATCTGAAGCAAGAAGTTTATTTCCTTCCAATGCTTTCTAAAGTTTACATGACTAATCGTATCATTTTCTTAGTAACAAATATATTACTACTTAAACCTTCTTATTGAATTTCCTTGTATGTAGAGATCTTTGAAACAGGTTTGAATGATTATCTGAACCCTTAAATGACGAACGGAAGTTTTCTTGCAACTGATGAAAGAGAATCATAAAAACAGAGTTGATAGACCATCAATATGCTCATACTATCGCGAAAAAGAACTTGCTGACTTTTCTAAGGTCACACAACATCGTTTGGCAGAAATATTGGACCTTGCAACAACCTGAAGAAAAGGAATTTCGATTTGAAACATCACACATGAGTAATTTACATGTTCTTCGAAAAATGGCCCTGAAATTTCCAGTCAATCGGATGCTTTGATGTTCAGATACTGGATGTGGAAAATCGCGTTCCTGCCAGCAGTAAACAATTAATGTTGCTGAAAATTTCAGGGCAATCTAATTAGTGTATCAGTTATTAATCGGAAGAAAATTGAAGTCGAAATTCCGCTGTTCTGATTTTTTCATGAGTTGCAGTATTTCACACAGGAATAATTGACTTTATGGTGATGTCGTGAGTTTGTGGAACGGTTTCAGATTTGCGATTGTTTATAAAACCGACAGTCACACGTTACTTATGTAAAAGATCAACTAAAAGAGTTATTCCTAAAATATCGAATTTTCGGCTTTGGATGTTAACCTAATTATGCAGTACAAGTAAACATGTTAAGTAGGACATATAAGAAAAAACAATGACTAATAGATTCCTCAGTTGTAAGGGAAATTTTACGAATAAGACATCCCAGTATCTACAGTCGATCAGCTGTCGACATTAGAGATATATCAATGAATTTGAATTAGTTCATTGGATCTTTAATAATTGCACAATTTTTCTTGGATTTTTCAGGATTTATCAAAGGGCATCTAGTTTACTTTTATCTACAACGGTGCTCATCGGAAGCCACAAATATTTAATAAATCTATTGATATGACTAAAACGGAGTTAAAAAAGGCATTGATGTCAACGGCATCTTGTTGTGTCAAGCAAGCAAACATTTTGGCTGATCAAAGTCATGCATCTCTTTCAACATTACCTGTTGCACTTGTTCATAAGATTTTGGATAAGCTCGATGATTATGCAATTTTATTTTCAATTCGTAATGTTTCTAAACAACTGGATATGATGATCGATGCGTATCCTCGATATCAAGTAAGTGTTAACGCTTTGAATTGTTGAGCTTTCTTTTCATTTCGACGAGGAATCTAGTTCATTGTCGATTTCCACATAGTAAAAGTCCCCTGATAGTACTTTATTATTATTATTGGTCATTATCTAAAGAAAAGAATCACAGCGCTATGTTAACTATGTCAAAATACTTCATATCATTTCTTGCTTTTGCTGCAGCACATCGTTAATTGTCTTTTCTGAAATAAATAGAGGATTTTCGAACCAAAACGTTCAATTGAAGATCACAGAGAGCATCTAGTTGATTTCAATGAATATTAGACTTGTTGAATTTACAAAAGAAGGCAAACGGTAGAACTAGTATGAACGATTATATAAATTGCAACATCACATTTTCTGTATGAGGAAATGGCGGTTATCGTGTGAGAAAACGGATGCACATTGAAATATGAAAGCTTTTATAAGAATGACTATAATATTTTGGCCAGCTGCTTCCATCGAGTTTCGGAATATTATTCGAATGATTACCCTGATTTTCAAAAGCGGATTTGGTGACATAGGACTTCAGGTAGTTCATAACGTCGTCGCCAGATGGCAATCATACTTGAAACCTGCAGCGTTCAGTTAATCATCGTTACACCAGTGAGCTTGACTCTGATTTAACGATGAGGAGAACTGCGCTGAGTAACGCTAAAGAAAAAGATGGTTTTACTGGAAGTTCTGTTCCACGCGGACATATTTGAAAACTGTATTAGAGGTTCATGAATCCTAATGCCTCTATAGCTGCTGAAGCTGAGAGCAATAAAATTTCTATAATTGCTATCAAACGTTGGAACGGACTTTGTTTTTCAGAGTTCCTAATTTGCTAATCTCAATTTTGTTTCACTCGACAACATCGAATATTTTTTTACACCCAATACAAACGCTAATATAGTTGTCTATATTTGTTTACATAGGCACTCACAACACTGTGTCTAGATTGGATTCTAATTGAATATCTTGGTGTACAACGTCTCTCTGATGCATTACGACACAATCCAGTAAGTATGGGTGGAGTTGTCACATTAAGGAAATTTAACTCAGTGTATCATTTAAAACTTAATATTACAATTAGGTTCTTTAATTGAAAAGATTAGCACTTACTTCTAAAAGTGTGTTTTTCACTTAACACTTAGTATTACAATTAGGTTTGTTTTCAACTCTTAATCGATTAATGTTAAGTGATTGTTTCGAATAGAATGCTATTCCGTTTCAATTTTCAAGGAGAAAAGGCTAATTCTTGAAGTTATAGGCGATAGTGGTTAAAAAATTGTAAATGTCAATCAGGGATGATTGATTTATGCTTTTTGAGGTCTAAGTACTAGTGTTTGGTCTTAGTCATACCCTAGGGGAAGTACTGAGTTCAGGGTACCCATGTACTGCGAAAGCCTCAGCAAGGTACCCAATATGGGTACTTCGAAAATTTGCAGTGATTATACTGATCTAGTTACTGCATTGGGTACCCACATCAGTATGTTTACTGAACAGGTACTTGTATGAGTACCTGCACCTGTAACTTTACTTTGGAAAACTCTACAGGGTATCCTTGATTTGGCGCGTTCTGTATAGTGGCTGTTCATTCACCGTTTTCTTTCGCACACACAGCTCCATATAAACAACTAGACAAAACATAAGAAACTAATATATTTTCATACTAATCTTTTCTAGAATATTTCTTGACTATTTATTATAGTCGAAAAATGCCGATCTCGATCATAAATCGAGAGAGGACTACCTTGATATGGTCTGGTGGAGATCTGATCAACTCAAGCTCGATAAGATCGANAAATTTGACCCGCTTGAATTTTCAGAATTGAAAAAATTGAATTAAATAAAAACGAAAAAAAATTATAATTTGCTTTGACAGAAGCAAAAATGAAAAAAGTCGAAGGTTAGGTTCGATCATCAACATACTGCAGCTTTGGCAGCAGGGTACCTAAACTTACTGCGCACTAGTACCCAGCTGAGTATTTGATCAGTAACTTCAAGTACCCACTTACTAGACGCTATGCAACAGGGTACCCACCCGAGTACCTTATACGTACCTAAAAGTACTATAAGGTACTTAAGTACCCAAAAGTACCTGTGACATACTAGTAGCAGGGTACTTTTCTGGTACCCTTGATTCAGTACATTCATTAGGGAAGGAGCTTATTTCTAAAAAGACTGAATTTCAACAAGTCATTTGTAGTGTCATGGACAGATTTGAGTGCTCGATGAAATTAGATATGTTATTGTATCTGCTTGTAGTCATGTGTCCCACTAATATGTAGGATTTCTTATGCGAATAGTTCGAAGACGATCAACGTTGCCTATTCCCTTCATGAAAAATCTATAACAACAGATAGTTTTATCTAGGGTGTGGCACTTTAAATCAAGTTTTATGTGAAAGCAGATTTTGGGTGATACAGAAAAAGGTTTTTGATAAAATAACGAAATTTTACGATTGTTGACGTGATTGAATGGGGTCGCAGAATCTGAATCCTGTCTCTTATCCTCGAACTTTTAAGTTTATCTTTCTTAAGGTAGAATCGCTTTCTGACAGTCGTGCTTCTGGAAATGTTTTTCCTTTGAACAGATAGCGTATGTGAACATGGGAAGCTCAAACTTTAAAATTCGACTGTAGATTTCAATATTTTGAGCTCAGTTCAATTCCGTCGAACTATTCAAATCATATTTACTAAAAAAATCTCATACTCTTTGTGATGACCGGCTCCGCGTAGTAACCGCATGGATGGCCGCCACCACACTTGAAGCTCTAGATGTAGATACATAACCCGAAAAACTAGAGTGACTGACAAGAAAGGACTTGCGGTCTGATTCCAAGCCGTATAAGAGGGACTGATGACTGTTTTAGAGCACATAAGTGTAGTAGTGGTCATTTAGTATTACTTTACTTAATAGAGAGAAAGGAGTGATTGATCTTTATTGAATAATAGAAACTATAGGAATAAAGGCCTTTTCGTACGACGGAAAATGAAGCGAAAAGTATTGCAGGATAATGGAACTCACATCAAAGAACATTGTTATCATTGAATCGATCTGTTTCAACCGGAACCATGTCCTTAAGAGATGGTCTGTTAGACACACGAACATAGGCAAACTCTTGAAAACTTTGTTACCTATGCTTTATGAGTGGAAATGAAAGAACAAGGTGAGCAACGTATAAACTCAAAATTTTAGCGCATTGTGTCTTAAGTTTGAAAAGGGTTTAAAATAAACTGAATAAACCCTCAACTGCTTATGAGAAGAAACTGTTTTCTAGCAAAATTTACTGAGTCACTATTAGGATACTTTCTACACAGTAAACTATCATTATACTCTTGAATTATATATCATTCGATAGAGTGAAATTCCTTTTAGAAAACTGTTCTTGTTCCATCTCCTCAAACCTCAGTCTATAGGTACAGTAGTTGCAAAAGTGACCCGAATGTGCTCCTTTTTGCATTTTTTCTTGCTATTCTTTTCATTACAAGTTGTATTTCTCTACTGATTCTCGCGGCATCAGATGTTTCACTATGAGTTAGAAAAAGACTGACACAGCTCTAAAATAAATAGGAAACAGTTGAAATCAAAGTAGCAGATGGCCTTCATCATAGTCACTCAGCATACCATACCACTGCCATTTAAATAATATTTTAACCTGTTTTTCTATA
Source organism: Rotaria macrura (assembly GCA_900239685.1). Taxonomy (NCBI): domain Eukaryota; kingdom Metazoa; phylum Rotifera; class Eurotatoria; order Philodinida; family Philodinidae; genus Rotaria; species Rotaria macrura. The sequence continues at coordinate 64,522 of OENT01000812.1, read as the reverse complement.
TCGTTAAATCACTTATTAACTGTGAGTTTTGCTTCTAGTCATAAGTAACACTACTACTTAGACTCCAAAGGATATAAAGCAATGATCCACGAATGACATTTTGAAATGTCTAACTAACATCTTCTACAATTAAACAAATTGCCTTTCCTCCTTGAAAAATGAAACGGAATTAGAGTGTGAAACCGAGTCGACTAGACGAATGATTCGATCCGCCTCAGCCGAATCGAATCAATGACGAATGAAATGTTGATTTTTTACTCGAATCCAATAGAAGTTTTTTAAAAATTTGATCGAATCAAAACTAGTCAAATGCAAGATTTTTAAAAATGAGCCAAATCAAATTGAGTAGTGATATGGACCAGTGCATTTTATTCGAAAGAACAGATAACTGGTAAAAAAGAAAGCAAGAATGCATTGTTTTGTTCATTTCTTTTTCTTTCTTAGTCTAAACTTTTCTTTATGAGTAGTGATCCTGGTTTAGATTTACATAAGAGATAATCATGTCTCAATTCGATGATACATCGTCATCGGCTTCGTGTTGTGAAAAATCTACTCGTATGTAATGTTCTTAATAAGAATCTGAAATAGGATGCACTGGTACACTTTGTTTTTCAGGACACCATGCATCAGTATACACTGCTTTTTTCTGCAGCGTATAAAACAGTCTGTTAATTCTGTTTCATTAGGGTACCGTACATTTTCTTTTGCCGGGTACACTCTTTCATTAAGAACACTGCTCGTGGATCATCGCCATCGATTTAAAAATATTCGACAACTAGTCTACGGATTGCATTACTTGAAGATCAAACTTCTTTTAAAGTCATTTCACACCAGAGATGTCCATCGCGGCTGGTACTGTGCCGCTGCCGCGCCGCAATGGGTTCAGAAAAATCTGATTTTATCCGCTGCCGCTCCGTGATGCTCCGAAAAGTAAACATTGCCGCGCCGCGCCGCGATGGCAAAAAAGCAAAAGTTGCCGCTGCCGCGACGCGCCGCGATGGCAATAAAATCTAAGTTGCCGCTGCCGCGCTGGTAACGCGACGTTATAAATAGTACGATCTGCAGCAAGTTCCCTGTTCTCTAATAAAAAATCGATTATATAGCACACAATTCGTACGAATTATTAGGTCAAATATCAGTATATAATGAAATGGACAACAATCATGCATTTATTAGACCTTCAATTGAGTAACGAACATACTGTGAGTAAGCGAGAACACCTGTAAACTTGAAATATTAAATTTAGTAGAAAGCATTGTATGCAGAGATCGGACCAGTACAAGTACATGAAGTACAGGTACAAGTACTTAANAGTAGAAAGCATTGTATGAATAAAATAGAGTATTCTTATTTCGTTTGAATAGCTGATATTTTAGCATTGACAAAGCGAGAGACTATAGCAACTTACAGAAAACAACTGGCCCTATGGAAACATTATTTGATATGCGCACGAAGTACTTGAGAATCTTGACTAAGAAACTCATGCGCTATAAATAAATCTTGAGGTCTGGCTAGCTGGACGGTATGGAAAAAAGGTTCGCCTGATGTGACTATATAGTAGTAAATGAATGAAACAATATAAATTACAATATTTAAAATAAAATATCTGCCATTTAAAATTCTTACATATAATGATGATTGAAACATTTTCGTTTGTTTAGTTATGTACGTCCATTATAAATGAGGTAGAATATGAATTCTTGAAAATCTAGTAGTATGGTCCTACATCAAGTCATCATATAATTACGTGATGCCAATGTTCATATATCAGTTATATGATTAAAGAACAACGAAAATAAACTAATTGAGAAAGGAAAAATTGTTTTTCTCTGAATCAAACTGAAACAATCTACTGACGTATTGTAGGTTCTATAGAAAAAAAATGAAATTTCAACCGCTGCCGTGATGCGCCGCGACGATAAAAAAAGAAAATTTTCCGCTGCCGCGCCGCGCCGCGACGCCTAAAAAGCGAAAGTTACCGCTGCCGCGCCACGCCGCGACGCCTAAAAAGCGAAAGTTGCCGCTGCCGCGCCGCTAGCACTGTGACGGTAGCGGCGCGGCAGCGGTAGCGGAAGCGGCAGCACCGCTATGGACATCTCTGTTTCACACACAACAATTCTTTGTTTTTGAACAACACGAGCCGAATCGAATCGAATATAGGTTCCAGTGAATCGAATCGAATCCGAATTACACTTTTCTCATTCGTTTCGAACTCTAAACGGAACAGCATTCTCTTCAGAACAATCATATCATTTTAAAATTTCGTGTTGAGTGATAAGTTTGAACTTAATTTTAAATTAATGTTTATTTAAAACCATTAATGGTAAAAGTGATTCTTATAAATTGACTGATAAACTTTTCTCCATTCATTTACATAGACACTCACAACGCTGAATCTGTTCGATGATCATACGGAAGAGTTTGGTATAAAATACCTCTCTAATGCATTAAGAAACAATGTAGTAAGTATGATTCCCTATTAAACTACCTGATATAGTTTTCTGCATTTATTTACTTAGTCACTCACAACACTGAATCTGGAAGGTAATCCTATTGGAGAGCTTGGTGCACAATATCTCTCTGAAGCATTACGACACAATACGGTAAGTTCGATTCTCTTTTAAATTGGCTGATGTAGCTTTCTGCATTATTGGTGGCACTTTAAGTTGAAAAGACTTGAAAAAAAGCATAAAAGTTGTAAGTAAAAACACGTTAAGCTTTAATTTTGGTTAAAGCGAAACAATTTAACATTTTAAGTTTGAAAAAGTCTAAATCAAAGTCGATATATTGATAGAGTAGTCAATGATCATTCTTGATTTTTGTCATTGTCTCATCTTCGCATCGTAAAAGAATTATTTTTACAAAAATATAAAGGAATCAAATTGAGTAAAGATGTATGTACACATTTTTCAATAAAGATTTTAGTATAATCGAATTTACTTAATGTTTCTAGAAACGTGTCATAGATCTTGGAAATCGAAGAAGCTGGATAAATGAGAGATCCCACCTTCACTTAACCAACCATATCCTGTAAATCAAAGGTCCTCGAATATACTGCGACTAATCGGAAAATGACAATATCCATGAAACAGATACACAGAGGGAAGCATCACCTTTTACGGTGAGCACGAATTTTCAGCGGCCCCTCTTTGTAAGATCGTGAATCTTCCGGTGTCACCACCTCACAGCTTTTGTTGCTGAATATTTTCGATAGATTCGTTACCCCCTTAGGATCCACCGGAGATGTGGCTTCTCCCACTGCAGAATTCTTTAGAGATTCTTTCCCCGACCACGTTATCTGTGGCAAAGGGGACCGTCATGGACATGGGCGATGCGTATGCGAGATGCGGGTCTGTGCAGCTCAATCCGTCCACCTTCCATGGTATCCTCACCTGGGCAGATGCATGGTTATTGTACACGTGTCCTTCCATATTGCGTGATGCCAACACGTTCTCGATGGGTTGAGGCTGTGACGACGAGTTTATCTCTCATTTGTTGCAACCCACAGAGCAGTCACGAATAGATGCAATATCGTTTTCCCTAGCAGATCGACATAAGTCTTGTACCCATTCAAGCGCGATGTATAGCGGACTCGTATCGTGTTCAATACGAAAAAAACGGTAGCACCAATATTGTGAGAGGTAGACTGCCTTATATACTTCCCGAATCTACATGGGGAGACGTATCTTCAGGGGCTATCGTTGGGTAGATAATGGGTAAAATATTCTTCACCGGAAGAAGCTGACAGATATCGACACCGGGTGATGCGGTACGTCGCTCGGAGAAGTGGCAAGTTGTTCTAGTTTTAGATGATTTTGATACGATGTACCATTTCTTTTGTTGTTGATGGCATATCCAGCTTTTCCGAAAACTTTCCTAGCTTCATCCACATCTTGGGTATGCGGTCGTGCGGAAATTCTCAAACATTTAGTAAACTTGCAAGAATAACAAATAGAGCGTGTTATTGCGATAATCCTTAAAGTTTTCTTGCACAACGTTTCAATTTAAAACACTTTTATGATTTTCTCTTTATATCACAAGTGTTGCTCTTCATTTTGATATGCGTTTCAGTGGTACTATATTGCTGATTGCTTTTCATTTCTTTAAAACAGTCTTCGATAATCGAGAGCTTGCAGTTATACGAGTAGAGTAAAGAAAAAGCTGATACATAAATAGAAATGCCGGCTAGATAAGGTTTCAATTAGTTTCACTGCGCTTCTTGTCACTATACTTGATTTTCTTGCCGTTAATGGCACAGATACCCGTAGCACAATACAAATAGTTCGATGAAAGGAAGATCACTTATGGATTCACAAGGCTAACTATTTCTTTCAACAATTTATGCATACAAATACAAATACTAAATTTACTTAAGTAATAGACTATGGTGTGTGATAGCTCCGTTATTGCTTATTGTGTAAGCGGTAACGAATAATTAATGGCTTTGTTTTCCTCCTACAAGAAAAAACTATTCTGCCATACCAAGAATACTTTTCACATGTTGGATGCCACATATGTGAATGAGAAACTTTGAATTTCCAAACACATTGAAAATATTACTGAGTGTTTTCTTCGAAAATTTCGCTCTGCACTAAGACTACTAGATGTGGAACGCCTTTTGCTAAAATTCTGTAACTGACCGTTCTCTTACAATATTATTCTCTGGTAGAGGAATCAAAATCACAAAGTCATATTTTTATTCGATCGGTTCTGACCCACAAAGCTCAAGTATTGCACAAGATACCTGCAAGTAAATCCGACTGTACAAACATTCTCTTTTGTAATACGTGTAGATACATCTTTAATCAATTTAATTTTGCTGTATTTTTGAAAACATCCTTTCTTTAGGATGCGAAAATGACATTTCGACAAAATTCAAGAATGATCATTGAGAACTATATCATTATATCTACCTAAGTTTACGACTTCCCAAAGAAAAAGTGTCACATTGTTCTTTTTTTACTGATGTTAAAGTTGCAAGCACTTTGCTTTAAACGTTAACTTTTTAACTAAAGTTAAAGTGCCTTCCCTATTCTACATTTATTTACATAGGCACTCACAGCACTAACTCTACCAAGAATGCGAATTCGAGATAATGGTTTAAAACATCTCTCTGATGCATTACAAAACAATGCAGTCAGTATCATTACCTATAAAACTACCTCATATAGTTCTCTGCATATCTTTACTTAGACACTCACAACACTGCATCTGGAAAATAATGCTATTGGAGATCTTGGCGTGAAGCATCTATCTGATACACTACGACTGAATACCGTCAGCGAAATTCTGCTTTATATTAGCCGATGTTGATTTATGCATTTATTCACATAGGTACTAACAACACTAACTCTGGACGGTAATCCAATTCAAGATATTGGCGTGCAATACCTCTCTGATGCTTTGCGACAGAATACCGTAATTGGGATTTTCTATTGAACAACCTGATATAGTTTTCTGCTTTTATATACGTAGTCACTCACAACACTGAATCTCGAACGTAATCGTATTGGAGAGCTTGGTGCACAACATCTCTCTGATGCATTACGACACAATACAGTAGGGCGATCCTGTTTTAGATTGGCTGATAAAGTTTCCTACATTTATTTACATAGACACTCACAACACTCAATCTGGGACATAATGGCATTGGAGACCTAGGTGTACAACACCTCTCTGATGCATTGAGACACAATGCGGTAAGTAGGATTTCCTGTATAACTAACTGATGCAGTTTTCGTCACTTATATACTTAGACAATGACAACACTCAATCTCGAAGATAATGCTATTGGAGAGCTAGGTGCACAACATCTCTGTGATGCTTTACGATACAATATGGTAAGCTCGTTTCTCTCTTAAATTGGCTAACGTACTTTTCTGCATTTATTCACATAGGCACTTACAACACTGCACCTGGGACGTAACGATATGGGAGATCTTGGTGCACAACATATCTCTGATGCATTACGACAGAATAAGGTAAGTGCGATGTTGTTTTAAATATGCCGATGTACTTTTATAAAATTTTTCACATAGACACTCAGAACACTGACTCTGCATCATAATCATACTGGATGCCTTGGTGTACAATATCTCTCTGATGCATTACGACAGAATACGGTAAGCGCGATTCTCTATTAAACTTCCTGATATAGTTTTCTGCATTTACATGTACAGACACTCACGAAACTAAATCTGGAAGGTAATGCTATTGGAGACAATGGTGCACAACATTGTTCTGATATGTTACGTCACAATACGGTGAGTGCGATTTGCATGTAAATTGCACGAAGATGTTTTATTCATTTATTCAAATAGACCCTAACGACACTGAATGTGAAAGATAATCGTATTCAAGCACTTGGTGCACAATATATCTGTGACGCATTACGACAGAATACAGTAATCCCGATTCTCTATTAAACTACCTGATATAGTTTTCTGAATTTATACAATTAGGCACTCACAACACTGAATCTGGAATGTAATCTTATCCGAGACCTTGGTGCACAACACCTCTCAGATGCATCAAGACAAAATAGGGTAATCCCGATTCTCTATTAAACTACCTAGTAGAGTTTTCTGCATTAATATACTCAGACACTCACAAAACTTAATCTGGAAGGTAATGCTATTGGAGATCTTGGTGCACAACATCTGTCTAGTGCTTTACGACAAAATACGGTAAGTGTGATTCTGTTCTAAATCCTCTGATGTAGTTATATATATTTGTTCACATAGACGCTGACGGCGCTAAATCTGGAAGATAATTGCATTCAAGAGCTTGGTGCACAATACCTCTCTGGTGCATTGCGACAGAATACCGTAATTGGGATTTTCTATTGAACAACCTGATATAGTTTTCTGCTTTTATATACGTAGTCACTCACAACACTGAATCTCGAACGTAATCGTATTGGAGAGCTTGGTGCACAACATCTCTCTGATGCATTACGACACAATACAATAGGGCGATCCTGTTTTAGATTGGCTGATAAAGTTTCCTACATTTATTTACATAGACACTCACAACACTCAATCTGGGACATAATGGCATTGGAGACCTAGGTGTACAACACCTCTCTGATGCATTGAGACACAATGCGGTAAGTAGGATTTCCTGTATAATTAGCCGATGCAGTTTTCGTCGCTTATATACTCAGACAATGACAATACTCAATCTCGAAGATAATGCTATTGGAGAGCTAGGTGCACAACATCTCTGTGATGCATTACGATACAATGCGGTAAGGGCGATTCGGTTTTCAATTTGGCAGATGTACATCTATGTATTTATTCACATAGACACTCTTAACGCTGAATCTAGAACATAACTGTGTTCAAGATCTTGGCGCAAAACAGCTTTCTGATGTATTACGATTCAATGGGGTAAGCGGTATTCACTTTAGAATTCGCTGATGTTTTTTCCTGGATTTATTCACGTAGATACTTACAACACTGGACCTGGGACATAATGCTATAGGAGACCTTGGTGTTCAAGACCTCTTGGACGCATTAACTCACAATGTGGTACGAATCATTTCCTATTAATTTAGGGGATAAATTTTTGTGCACTAATTTTCTTAGACACTGACAAAACTGAAGCTGGATGGTAATATCATTGGAGAGTTTGGTACTCGGCAGCTCTGTGTTGCTTTAGAAAACAATATGGTGAGCGTGATTTTGTTTCAGATTGGCTGATAATATTTTATGCATTTGTTTACATAGACACTCAAGACTCTTAATCTGGCAGATGGTTTTTTTGAAAAGTGTTATACAGAGCGTCTCCATGGTGCATTAGGAAGGAATACGGTTAGCGCGATTTCGTTTTTTTTAGTCTGATGTAATTTTTATTAATGTATTCACATAGACACTGACAACACTGACTCTGGTTGAGAATCAGATTAGATCGCTTGGTTCACTAAATATTTGTGATGCAGTACAAAAGAAAAATGTAGCGGTGATTCTGTTTGAAATTACCTAATGTAGTTTCGTGCATTATTTTACGTAGGCACTCAGAACATTGTATCTACTATCTAATGATGTTAGATATCTTGGTGCAGAGCAACTCTCTGATGCATTACGACAGAATGCGGTAAGCCCGATTCTCTTCGAAATTGTGTGATATAGTTTCCCGCAATAATTTACGTAGACAATCACAACCCTGACTCTCAGCGGTATCCATATTGGGGATAGTGTTGCACTTCATTTGTCTAGTGCATTACTACACAATAAGGTAAGCGCGATGCACTTTTTAGTTTCGTGATATTTTCCCTGCATTGATTTACGTAGGCACTTACCACATTGAGTCTGCGATCTAGCAATATTGGTCATCTTGGTGCACAGTATTTGTCTGATGCATTACGACACAATAAGGTAAGCGCGATGCGCTTTTAATTTTCGTGATATTGTTTCTTGCACTGATTTACGCAGGCACTTACCACATTGAGTCTGGAATTTAATAATATTGGTCATCTTGGTGCTCAGTATCTGTCTGATGCATTACGACAGAATACTGTAAGTGTGATGGTGTTTTTAATTGCGGCATGTAGTTTCATATATTTATTCACATAGACACTCACAACACTGACTCTGGATTGTAATTATATTAGAGAGCTTGGTGCACAATGTCTCTCTGTAGCATTACGATACAATAATGTGAGCTTGATTCTGTATTAAAGCATCTGATATAGTATTCTGCATGTATAAATTTAGACACTTACAACAATTGGTCTGCAACAAAATGATGTTGGGGATCTTGGTGCGAAGCATCTGTGTGATGCATTAAGACACAATAAGGTAAGTACGATTCACTGTCTAGCAGGAAGATATGGTTCTCTGCGTTCATTTACCTAGGTACTCACAATATTGGATCTGTGGGAAAATTATATTGGAGAGCTCGGTGCAAAATATTTTTCTGATGCATTACAACACAACACGGTAAACGCTATGTTGTTTTAAATTGGCTGATGTAGTTTTATAGGTTTATTCGCATAGACGCTCACAGAACTGAATCTGACATTTAATGAAATTGGAGATCTTGGCGCACAACATCTCTCTGTTGCATTACAAGACAATACGGTAAGTACGATTCTCTACGTAAATTTCGGATATAGTGTTCTGCTTTTGTTTACATAGCTGCTCCCAGCACTGAATCTGGAATCTAATTATATAGGACATCTTGGTGCGCAACATTTGTCTGATGCGTTACGGCACAACACGGTATGCTCGATTCTGTTATAAATTGGCTGTTATAGTTTTCTGCATTTGTACACATAGACACTCACAACACTGAGTTTGGGGATGAATGATATTGGTGATCTTGGTGTGCAATATCTCTCTGATGCATTACGACAGAATACGGTGAGAGCGATTTTATTTTAAATTGGCTGATGTCGTTTTATGCATTTGTTTCCATAGGGCCTTACAACATTGGATCTGGGAGCTATAGGTATTGGAGAGGTTGGTGTACAACACCTCTCTATTGCGTTACGCCATAATAGGGTAAGCGAGATTGGGACTTTTCAATTATTGGGTAATTGATTTGAGGTTATCGGAGTGGTCTTGGAATTTTCGGTTTTCATTACTGGAAGTATGAGAGGTGTCTCCACCCATTACGCTTTTCAGAAATAGAAATATTGTATGCGTTACAGAATGAAAGTTTGGTTGTATTTAGAAAATGTTTTTCTATGATAGCGTAAATCGGGAGGGTAGGGTTAACCTTAAAATAGTTTGATTATCGGATGGTGAGTAGGGGATGATCATATCCAAAGGTTTTCTTACGTATTACTTGAAGGTCGCCATCTTTTATAAATTCTCTGATGTAGTTTCCTGCATTTGTTTACATAGGTAGTGGCAACACTGAATTTGGGCAGTAATGCTATTGGAGATCTTGGTGCGCAATATCTGGCTGATGCATTACGCCACAATACAGTGAGCGCGACTCTGGTGAAATCGACTGATGTAGTTTCCTGCACTTACTTACATAGACACTCACGACACTGTTTCTCAATTACAAAATTATTGGGGATCTCGGAGCACAACATCTTGGTAGTGCTTTGCAGAAAAACCCAGTAAGTATCACTTTCTTTCTTTGTTTTACAATAGGTTGATTGTCCGCATTACATACAGGTGCTAATTGAAGTTGATCTTATTGAATGTGAAACACGAGATGACACAGCTGAACATTTGGTTCTGGCATTACGAGAAAATAGGGTTAGTGCCATGCTCTTTTGATTTCCCTTCCCTGCTGTAAGTTGTTGAAATTTTTCTAACAGACATTTTCCGAATTGGTGATGGACTGACGTCGTATTGATTGCAATTTGCTAATTCGTTTTCAGAGCCTGCTACAACGGAATCAACAACTTAGAAGCTTCTATACATAAACATTTCTGATGGTTTTTTTAAAACTCTGTATGTTATGTAGAATATTTGACAATTTGTTTCTTTTGTAATTTTGACAAAAGAGTGGAGCGCGCGCGGGAGTGGTGGTCACGGTGTCTTTCTGTTTATCTATGTTTTGTATTCATGAATGTCCTTTTTTCGTATTCTTAAAAGTCAATTGAAAGTAGTTCGACATATTTAAAGTTTCAAATGGAACATTAGTTGTAAGTTGTTTTGTGCATTGTTGAACATCAGCAACGATAAGAAGGCTTTTGATTTGAATAGTTCATTGAGTTTTTGGGTGTAAGCGATAGCTCTATTGACATCGGTACGGACGTTGACTTAGACGCATACCTGAGTACTTATGCAATATGCTGTGAGCCCTTCTGAACACTTACCAATATAAAACTTGTAAAGGTTCATAGAGAACGAAGTTCTCTGTCCATTGTCGGCAAGGGCGCCAAACCGAAACGTTAGAAATTGAAATTTTGATGTTGAAATCTGAGAAGAAGTTTAGCTTTCAATTTAAAGCTTAAGTTTATTCTTTTTTTCCAAGAAAAGCGTCAAGACAATCAAGAGTAGGAAGAAAAATATATTATGTAAAGTATTCAAAAAATAAATATGCAATAAAAAAAAGTTCATTATTTACACAATGTCGTCATTGATTAGACTAAATTCCCTTTTTCTGAAATGAATACTGCTAGCATGAAACACTTTGAAATATCATTTTTGGGTTGAAAAAAGGTATGTCGCCATTTCAGAGAACAAAAAATATGCTCAGAAGAAGAATCGGGGACGACTTTGAGCTCATTGGTTCGTTTTTCTTTCAAGTCTTGATAGAGATATTGAAGTTTTACTTGTGGTGGTCTCAACTAGACTAGATAATGTAAAAAATGTCTTCATTATTCAACGGATACTATTTGAGATGAAAAATATTCAAAATCATATGTGATTCAACAATATGGACTATAAATACTTGTATTTTCAGATATTTATGTCGTAAAGATTCTTGATTGAGAATACTGAGATTTGATACTGAAGCTATCATAGTTAAGATATTTCAAGTGCAATAGTCTCAACTTGAAACTGAAAACTATGAATCGATGGCCAACGTAGGTTCTTATTGGAGAAAATTCGATATCTTCGTTAAAATTCAACAAAACAAGAAATCACTGAAAAGTTTTTAACGTAATATCATCTGCTAAAAGTGGGAAAAATATCGATAGATAATGAAAAGTAAACTCGGTAAGCGACGGAGAAAAATCAAAATGTCGAATTGTTTTCGAAGATCTGATAACTCTGGTCCCTCCCGCACCAGTTGATTGCCATTGCTTAAGTAATTTCTACCAGATTCGAATAAATGTGCTAATGTATTTTTGAATGAAAGGGCGATGTATCAGTATTTTATTTTCATAATTCAGGAAGCCAAGAAAGTCTTGACCTAATTTAAAATACTAATCGAATGAAAAATGAAGAAAAGAATTGATTTATGCTTTGGTTTCTTTCATAGTGAAAAAATCGAGTTCAGCATCAAATATAGCGTGCAATTATGTATAACCAAAAGTCATGCAAGTCTTCAATTATCACTATCATTGGTGATGGGGAAAAGTAAAGCTTTTCGATAAGCATTAAATCTATTCAACGATAGTTTAGATAGATCAACATGATTATGATCTGAAAATAATTTCAAATAACCTCACATTACAAAACGATAATTGTAGTTCAATGAGTCAGAGTACAATTATTTTCTACCAATTGTTTAGTTTCTCTCTAAATTCATCAAGTGTTTGCCCAATGGAACAATGTCGTTGAAGTCATACTTACGTATACAGCAATACGTAATTGTCGAGCGGATTCATCTTGAAGTCGTTCTTCGACGGCAATAGCAGGTGAATTACAATGTATGAGATGACTATCCCAAAGGATAAAATCATCGGAATTTTTTCGTAACATCACATAATTCAGCAAACCGTAAATGTGTACGCAGATAAACGTCAAGACCACCTATTCGTTGATTTTCATCAGTCAATGAAATAATCCCTTGAATGCCACAACGATCTAGTATCCCTTTTGAGTCTTGATCGACGTGCTCCCAATTATCAATTGTTTTTCATGTCGAATTGTAAAGGCTATCATGAAAGACAGCGTATCGATCGAATGATACAAGTAATTGACGAGGATTCCATAAACGTGCAAAAAGATTTTTAATGTTGCGATTTGATCGAATATGTCTTAAAAAATCCGATTGACCAATGCCGAACCCATCGATGACACCATGTGAACGAAAACATGGCCTAGAAAAATCAAATTTACATTATTCTCCATAGAAATACAATGCAAAAAGATACATTATTTACTATTCTGGATGATCAGGTTTGATAGAACTATGAGGAATGTTTTCGATAAGGTTCCACAATAAGTCTTTTTTCTTATTAATTTCGCCTTGGTTCATAACATCACTAATAATAACATAGTCATGTTAATGCAAATAGGCAAATTCATCATCTATTTTTTTGTTATTAATCAGTGAACCGCGGGGTGAGCGTGTTTTATAATCGATTTGGTTCATACTGATGGTTGAATCGTTCTTTGATTAACTCTAATGAACTTGTTTCTTTTTTAATCTATGTAGGTCAGTAGATCAAGTTTATTTTCGATTCTATAGTCTTTTCTCCAGATAATCGATCATGTTGGGCAGTGTTTTGATAAATAAAATCTAAAATTCTAAGGGAAAATATTATATTCGTAGATATTTTTCCGGGTAACATTGTACTTTCATTCATTTAACACCTGTTTTCGAGCAGAAATTAGTACTACGTAGAACGAAAGAAAAACTTGCTTCATCGGCGATAGAATACTAAGTGGGAATCCAAAACTTGATGCGCATACCCACAATCACACCATTTTTCAAAATCACACTAGAGGGTTACGTAACTTGGACGTGCTAATATTTATCTTCATAGTTTATCATCATGATCGTTTGTCTGAATACTGACATATCCGATTCTTTATTCAAGATTCTACAACAGCTAATAAAATCTTTTAAAAAATTGACTATAATAATGGGGAGTCGTTCAGTAAAATAATTGTCTATTTTCATAGATTATTTGTTTGATTCGTTTTTTGTATTTCAAAAACGCAATCCAATGCGAAAATTCTTTTCATAAGATTTGTCTATAAATCGATTACTGTGATTAGATCAAACAATGTGTCTTGATTCTCAATAGAGAAATCTGATTATGAAATAAATTCAATAACCATTAGAAACTCATCAAAGTTGAAGCGAGAATAAGGTTATTCTTACGAGATTTTTCTTTTCTTCATACCTCAATTGTTCTGCTTGTTAATTGATTACGCGATACTTATTTCGGTTTATTCTTTTTGTTGTTGTGGATGATATTTAAATTGTATCTTGTAATAATTCAATTTTAAATGGATGTTTACGTTCGCAATTTTGTTGAAATAGTGTCAGTATTTATAGCTAGACAAATTATTGTTTACAATTTTTTATCCATGTTGTAAAATGGAATAGAAATTTATGAACTTTCTCAAGTTCATCAACTAATTAATCCAATTATTTACGATCCATATTTATAGTTAAATCTTGATTGCGTACACTTGTCATAATCACAGCACATATGTGATAGTAATGGTTCATTATCAAGATGTTCAGCATAGACCGATTCGCATTTAATAAACACCGTGAAATTTTATGATGGTGGACTTTCAGCTAGAAGAAAACGAAATTAGTCCCTTTTTATTCAAGAATATTCGAATGTGGTGTTTCATAGTTCTGTATTTAACAAATGCAATACCAGCTGAGATAAATCGTTATCATATTCTCAATCAATTAGTGTTTAATTTGGTTTCGTAGTCGTTCTATAGATACGAGATATTTTAATTGTATATTGAAATTCTGCAACGCTATTCCATTTTATTATTACATCTCTGAAAAATTGATTCAGTAGTATGTCGGAAAATAGGTTAGGCAAAGCGATTTTTCTGATGATTAGTAGAACAATTCATATGAACTGCTATGGATCTGATCTTTCTTGACTCAGTAGTAACAAATAACAGGAACAGCACCATATTCATACATATTTATCTTGTCTTTAGACGAAGAAAAGTTTCACCTGTCCTCCGGACGCAGCCTTAACAATGAGAGCAAGTATAGTTACAAATTGCAATCAAACAGAAAAGAATTAATTTTGATGACCCCGAGTTATAACTCATTTCCAGAAAAGAATTACTTTCCAATGGAAAATAATTTAATTAAATTACCGATTAGATCCATATCAAATGACAACATTGCTAAAAGAGCTACGAAAAAAAATAGTAAAATTGATCAGAAAATAAAGGATTATACTATTAAAAGGTAAGTGATTCATTTGGGACATTTCAACTGACTGATAGTCTACTCAGTGACATTACAAGTGACTGGAACAGCTTCGTTTAGGGAACGTTTTCAACTGCCTAATTAATGACTTTTCGAGTTCGGGCTTATGTTCTTCTTTGCAGATTTATCGGCGCTTAACTGTAATATTAGTTTATAAGATTGAATACATCAACAGATCGAACGACGAACTTTCTTACTATAGAAGAAAGGTCACTAACGATTCGATGTCTTTTGTACTGACATTATGTGCGTGATATAGTTCTGAATGACATATAAATACTTGGAAAAATATCCGAGTATCTAGTCCATAGCTAAGAGAATTCTGACTTTTTACGGAAAAGTTTTTGAATCAATACTCTAACTCCATTCGAGAAGATCAGAAACTCTGGTTGGTGTATTTCGACTTGAAACTTTGCATAGAAACAGGCCTTAGTAAGAAGTGTTTTTATGAAAGTTCCCAGTCTTTTGATTTGTTTGTTGTTTTAAATGAGAATATCAAGCCAGTTGTACCTGAGAAAAGAAGCTATAGAAAGTGCCAAAATACACACAACAGTTTATTCTTACCATGCAAATGAAGTACCTCCTTAGCAATCAGCTAGTTGTGAATAGTCGTTGATGTCCTCTCGTTAAAGCAGATCCAAGAACAAATTCATTGATCGGTCTAAAAATTCCATCTAAAATATCATTTATATTCCATAGAAGCTGCCAACAATATCTGTTGTTGGAAACATTGATATGTCAAGATGGATTCCAACTTTTTTAGTTGATACTTTTAACATTTCTTTCACAAAAATGAATCTGTTTTGCGACGTAATGTTTGCTCGAAATAGTATCATTGTTTTTACTGATATATTCCACTTGATAGACGAAAGTTTGCATTAGAATTTCTATAACTCTTGAAAGAAGACCCATCAGGGTTCAAAACACAACTCTATACTATCTACATTGATATACGGAGTGTGAATTCGAAAGCGTTTTGACAAATAAAACAATTGTTGACTCATGGATACAAAAATAATGGCATTCTTTATGGAGTAGGTCTCAATGTCAGACGTACCTATTGTTGTTTCTGTGACTTATTTTGTTTATTATTTGATTTCTATCGTTTTGATTCGTGCCGTCTCACATATAATCTGTTGTCGAACATTGGAATTAGTGCATAATGTTGATGATAATGTTTCTTTTATTGTCGGTATTTATTTTTTCTATATGATCTTGTAGGAAAAAACAATAGTTAACATTCGTTTCAGAGAAACTACGAAAATATCTTACTCGATTTCCCCTTTTTGATACAGTTGAACAAATTTCAATGAAATGTGCTTCAAATTTTTCGTAAATGACTAAATTTCAGATCTTGCTGAATAAAACAATACATGATAGATATGAACCGACTCTCTTTGTAATACACCAATATCTTTCAAAAGTTCTAACAGTTCATAGTTGCTGAAAACGACATGGTCGGTCACTAATGAAGAAAATGATTTTTCACCTAATAATGTTTTTAAACGATTGATAGTTGTGAGTTGTACATTTAAATAATCGCTTGTTGTTATATAATATGTCAACATTAAAAAAGGTGTGAATGTGGGTGTCGGCATGGCTATTTTGAACAATTTAATGGCACATATCAGCATTCACACCTGTTCATTCCAGCTTCGTTATATGATAAAAATAAAATTGTTTTGTTAAGGATATCCGTAAAATTTTCTTCGCCTAACTGTAAATCTTCAAATACATAAATTTTGGGTAAAAAAACTAACATGACTTGCCGTGATAGATCCATAAGATGATGATAATTTCTCTAAACTTCGAACATAAGCAACAGTCGAATAAACAAAAGCATCGTATATCCTATTTTCTATGCGTTTTTCGAGTTCAAATAAAATTGGATATTTAATTCTATGAGTATTTCCAGCTAAATACAATGATTTTGCTGAGTGAATACAAGTTTGTTTGCCTTTAATATCAAGTGCTGTAACGAGATATTCAATAGTTTGATCATTTATTCTGATTTCTCTTTGCAAAAACGTAACACAAATTTGAGTGACTATGAATGAGATCCATGGACAATCGGAATTATCTCATGTGTTTTCTTGAAAAGTAATATTAACTTCAGCTCGAATTATAGCACTATGTTCTAATAATTTACTTAACAGACAATCAATATTAACGACCACTTGTTGTTCAGAAACGATTTCTAACATTAAAATAATGAAATTACGAAATATATTTTCACCTTTATTAATATTTTTAATAAGAATTTCTATCATAAATTCAGCCAAATATTTCTCTGCCTCAACAGATAAGACGAATGATCTCAATGCTTCAATTGTACACAATCTATTAGACAAACGTAGTTTCTAAACTGACTTTTATTCAAACCTTTACTATAACTACGTTAAAGATAATTGTTTATTGTAGAACAGCCAAGTAATTTCAGATCTTGATCCAAACTTTTTTCTCACAAATCAATTACTTATTAATGTTATTGAATTTTCATCGAATAATTCTTAACATCTTTCCTCATCTTTACTCTGTTCGTAAATATATTGAAGTACAGATTTGATATTCTCAACTTGTGCTAGTTGTGTCAAACCTGCATTGAATACTTTCTTATGACCCTCAACGAGTAGAAATATTCGAATTATCGAATTTTTAAATTCATTATTCTCATCTTTTATAAATTTTTGAATGTCTTGTAAATGTTTATCGTTTAAAGTCGCCTTATTTAATTCCATAAAATTATAAATTGCTGAGAGTCTCATTTGATTGATTGGAGACGAGAGAATGTTTTCTATTTATGTAGAATCTTCAAGTTTCTTTTCAATACTACTATCTATCACATTTGCAACAATATCTGGTACATTTCTATAGATGTTTTCTCGTCTTCGTCTCAATGGAGCGGCGATACGAAGCCAGTTTATGTGCTCATTATATGATGCTAGTTTTTAGCAACCTCCTTTTTAGTTACTCCATAGAACACTTTTTCTGCCGAATGATCGAGAGTATCTATATAATTCATTAGTTCCTTTATCGTATTTTCAGGTAATATCTGTTGTTTTTTTAAATTTTAAGAAATATAACAGCAATCATTCGATCGATAGATAATGATTCGACGATCCGTTCAGAACGCTGATTGTACAATTATATTTATACCTCGTATAAGCATTGTAATGAGTCGCAGGTGGTCAATTATAAACAAGTCTAGAATTTCATCTCTACGCTACTTTTCACCAGGTCCTATAAATTTCAATGGCAAATATTCATTTTTATCTTCTCTCTTCAATGTTTGACGACTTTTTATTCTATTATAAAGATACAGAACTTCTTGATAGGTATCGTTGGAAGAATTTTTGTATTGGAATTCATTTCAATATTTGTTTTTCCACTCCAAAAAAGTTTAATTGAATTCAGATTGTTTATGTCTGAATTTTACTGTAATCGTTGGTTGATTCTTTTTAACTGTTGACATTATCATTTTCTTAGAATAATGCATTGGGAACCTTATTTTTCTTTGACGTTTATTTCGATAATTTCCATCGTTAACATGATATTCCGTTTGATTTTTTGATTGAGAAAACTTATGATAACTTAAAATCCACACAATTTCAGATCTTAACTTAGTGTCCTGATGCTTTTGAAAAATTTCAGCAAATTTTTCTATTTCAAACTCCAGATTGCCTTTCTTGACAGAATTTTTTATAGTCTGTGCTAATATCAATTTAATCCTATCATCAATAGTCTCATCTAGTAAATCTTCATAAATTTCATCACATATGTATTTCGGTAAATGATACTTTCGTGCAATATCTTGTAAATTGTTTGGCACACATAAATAAAATTTTCTGTCCAATTGATAACTTTCATTGAGTTTCTCTATGATATTTTCCTCGTTGAAGGTTTGAAATTCTTCATGCATTTCGCCTTTGTTATTGCGGTAGAATTTTTAAATTACATTCAGAGAAGAAAATAAATTCCACACAAATCAAACGCTACTTACCTAATTGCAATGTAATTTTCGTTGGTTTGATAATAGTTTAACAAAGATTCACAATGAAATATTTTCACAGAGTATTCATTTTTTTATTTCATCTGAATATAAGAAATTATATGAAAGTAAATACCAAATAATTATTTTTAATGTTATAAAGACAAAGCATTTAGTTTGTCTATTTTCGTATATATTTGTTCATGGATTCTAACCATGTTGTGCTAGTCTATAGAAAACCTTCCATGAATTCTATTTATTTTTGTGACCGATGGCCAGTCATGGTTATTCATCTTATTTTTGAAATCTCAGAGCGTAAGAACCGATGAATCAACGAAGTTAATCGAAAATGAATTGATTCATCGACTGTTGATCGGTTAATCGTCGATTTTTAAGGCGTGAAATCATAAAAATTAAGACTAATAACCGGTGGTTTTCGATCGATTTGCACGACATGGTTATGTTCGAAGATTGAGATAATCGTGAAAATATAAGCTATAGAAATGAACATTTGAATCTTCTATTTATCGAATCACAATTCGAAGCTTTTAATAAGTCTTAAATTCAACATTCTTATCATCCATTCTCATACTCCTACGACGAAGGAAAGACATTACCCTGATATTTCAAGCATTGACATTAAAATCTTCGAGAAAAAACAACATCAGTGATAGTTCATAAATTTGAATCTGAACATAAATCAAAAAGTTCAGCTCAGCATCGACTGTATTCATACGGGAGCTGCCAATAGGCCACTTATTGTCGATTGAACCTGCTCAACTAAGATCAATAAGAAACCATTTGACCTGTGACTTGGCTTAACCTGCAGACTATTGGAAAAATATAATGGGTAGAATTGTACAATACATATCGTACATCTGTCTAATTTCCTTACCGAGCCCTCGATCGTATGTTTTGTCTTTCTGAATTCAGATGGCGAAAGTGAGAACTCTTCCGATAACCAGGAAAATCAAAACGTATAGAATTTGGTGAGAAGTAAAATCTTTCTTATAAAAATAAGTATATTTTCAAATCACTTCTAAGTTTACCAATAGTGTTTCATGAAATAAAAAATGTTTTTCCGCCAAAAAGAAGGATGCGGATGTAAGCCTTGTTGTATAGAATATACCATCAGCGGCTTTTACACCCACACCATCTACATCTTAAGAAATATTCATCCTGTTCGAACTGGAATTTTCAGTTTCTTCTTAACTTTGATTTACCTATCTACTGTAAACATATCAGCTAAATCAATGATAACCATTGCACAATATTCCCTCAGATAATGGTCACGGTTTAGGTGCAACGTCTTTTTAGACGTGTCAACTACAATAGCACATACGTCATGATTTTGATCCTGCTTAAAGAACTATCAAATAACAGAGAAAAATATTGGAACATAACATTCTATATATAAAAATAAAATTTTTTTAAAGTTTTCTAAATAAACATAAATTATTTGTGACAGCATTTTCAGATTGTTTTCTCTAATGCAATGATTTGAATTGTTGTTCTAACTTCGTGACATGAAACATATCTCATTTTGTAGGAACATTTTTTGTTTCATATTTTCCCTAGGTAAGTTTTGGTGTTTATACTTTTTTCGGTACCAAAAATTGTAATATCAGAATACCGATTGATTCAACACTTCAATTCAGAAAGAAAAATTATGTATCATTAGAACATTCATCCGAGGGACGTGAAGAACATATCACAGACTCATTAAGTACGTGATCGGTATCGGAATAAAATATTTGACAGTCACGTACGCGCCTTTGTCCAATGTAGATGAAGATGAAAAAGGAAAGGAAAGTAACAAGAAATGATTGATGAGATTTCCATCGAGCCGAAAACTCTTTCTATGAGAGAAAAATATTCGAATAGCTTATCTCTATTTTTATCTAATGGACTAAGTTTTCACTATTAATATGACAGTGTTGATTGATCATATGCATAAGAAGAACATTACTTTGAATTCTCCTTATTGACTTCAATACAGAACGATGACTTTTAAATCGACAAGAAGATGCATAATTATCATAGGTGACTTTTACGAATGAAACACACTATGGAAAAAAAATAAATTCTTTGGAATTTCTCTTATTAATATAATGCGAAAAAGAATCCCATATTGATATGTCTTCTTGAATGAATTCAATTCCTTTCATTTTTAGGGTGTGGATTTGTGTGTGCGTGTGGTTGTGTGTCGGTGCGGATCTGGGTGTGGCTCTTGGTGGGCATGTTGATTAGGGATTACGTGTACCTGGGAGTGTGGGTATATTTCTGGGCGAATACAGAAAACAATACTGGGATCCACACACCTATATCGACGAACAACATGGACACTGCACTCCCACACCCATGTTAACTGATACTTCTGCATATTTTATCAAATCTCAATATCTTCAAAGTAAGATATGCATCAGTACCAGTTAACATGGTACCCATACCAACTGACGCTTAGTTAAGTAATATTCATACATACCTACTGCATTGCTCAACTCTACATACGTAGCAATAACTTATAGAAGATATCCATATGTACTTCAGAATGACAAACGAAGGGTACCACTATTTATTTGATAATGAGTTGAGTTATATACACACCCAGTGGGACTTGTACTCAGTCCCTAATTCTAAACTGGCACTGTTGAATACCTATTCGGCAGAAAAATAATGCCTGGTTATATTTGCAATGTTTTTCTTCTTCGAACTCAATTTATGTTGCAATCTTTGTTGTCACAAGATCAATATTGATTTTTTGTTTCTATTTTCCCACTCACATATGCATACACGTCATTCTTTCTCTTCATTACACAATACTTTGTTAATCATGCTTTTTATATAAAAACTCATGTTCTTCGAGCCGATTCAATGAAAAGTTTGATAATATGATTCTCCGCTGTTATGAATTAATTCTTTCGACTTATCTTCTATTTTAGATATTGTATATATTTACATCAGTTGCATTTTGATTATAATAATATGTATTTTCCTGATGGTTATGAAATTACTGAGAATGCAAAAACATTATTCAAGGCAGTTTCCTTAACTTTTACCATGGTTAAAAATGCAATTTTTGACGAAGCACATGTTTTGGAATTCTGTAAACTCGTAGAAAGTGGTATTGATGATCAAATTTATTATGACAGATTTGCTATGGCAGCACTTGTTAATTTGAAACTTGATGCTATCAAAGGCATTCTTTTGCGATGTATAAGCGATGAAGAATTACGGTCTAAGATAAAATTAATTGAAGGGAAAATTGATTCGATTAATGCTATTTGTAAATTAAAATGTGAACAAAACAATATTCCAAGCAATGCAATATCTAATGGTATTTGGACAATTCATACCAGAGTATTTCACGAATGTGTACAGTATATAAAAGATAAACAAGATGAATTAAATCATTTTCAACTTTATGACGAGAATTCAGATAAAGTAGTTTTTGAATGTGAAAAATTGCTAGATTTATGATTGCATTAATTGTTGATGAACAATATAAATGTACTAATGTGACAATATATTAATAGAGAAGAAGGTAAATAAAAACATATTATCCAGTATTTGATCGAAAATTAGTGACCAGCGTGAGAGTGAGGTAAGTCAATTGTAAAAACAGATAGAATCTATCTCGTGACGGAAAGACAATTCAATCTGCTGATTTCAACTCTTGCTTCTTCAGCAAACGATTATTTATCAACTAGATTAAAATCAATAGTAATATATATATATATATATATATATATAAATGCAGAGTTTTTATTTATCGCCGACATGTTTCGTGCTTTTCATTGAAATATTAGAACACTCATCAGTGCTCTGCATTTACAAAAAAATTTCTTATTAAAAAACACTTAAAATGAAAATTGTAAAAAACAGCAGATAAAATAATTACTATGAATAAAAAACATTATGAAAATATTGATACAGTTAATAAAGACATTGTAGCTGATCATTTGCATAAGTGATTGATGACAAGCCGGTTACATATTCTTGTAGACTCATAAACGAACTAAATAATTTAATAATTATCCAGTCATTACTTTGAAACCATTGAAGTAAAGCCATATCTGAGGTAACACCGTATTAATTCTTAAACATTTGGTATACATAACATGATTTGTAAACGGATTTATTACCAGACTTCTTAGAATGCGGGTTATAATATAGATTGATATTTGATATCTACTATTATGGTTCAGAAATATTAGAATAGCTGCCATTATCAAAGTTGGATTTGATCATATATATTTTTGGATGAATTTTTTCAGAATAATGTTTCATTTATCGTTAATTTTGTTGATTCTAAATCAGATCCGTCAATAACCAAAATCAAATTTTTATTTAATTTTTGACAATACTTTAAATTACAAGTAATTCGGCGTTAGTACCACTGACCCTATACTGACAGGACAGTAGGCAGGCTCCATGAGATTCAAAAACAGTGCAACGAATTCAAATGTCTTCTATACATATATCAGAAGGGATTGCGCAAGTATTACAAGTATCAAACCTCATGTTGCTTCGATTCACTCTTCCTCGAAAAAGTTGAAAGATATTTTAAAATTTTCTGCTCAAGATGTTTATCTTGTAATACACACGAATAAGTAGCATACGGTCGAGAAAGATCGACATTAATTCATTACTCATATTAAAAAAACTGGTAATCTTTGCCACAATAATATACGTCAACATCAATATGGGTCAATGTATAGATGTGTTTAACTCTGTTCAACGTACGAGATATCTATACCCATTTAACACTTTGCACCCCAAGACACTATTCTTTAAAAACTATTATCATATTTCAATCTGTCTCAGAATCTATCACGTTGGATATAATTTTAACCAGACATATATGCATAGTTAGCACATGAAATTGGCATTAAATTCCATATTATTAAAAACTATTTAAAATTTATGCTACATCAATGTAAGAGCAGGGTTCTCAATACACATGCACATTAGCAGTCCTTTTTTGTTTCATAAAACTGATTCTTTCATCAACTGACCCTATATTACTATATCTTTGGCATTTTCTGTAGACAACGGTTGATGTTTATATTCCATTGGCATTACGCCCATTCATTTTACTCTAATAAACTATTAGCAAAGGAACGTGATGAAGAGACATCTAGTCATTTTTAGGTGTCCCTGTGAGACACTACTGTCGACTACCCATTCATATAGTCTATCTCGTGTCTATGAATATGCTCTCTGAAATGAAATCTAATGAATAAAACCTAGTATAAGTTCACCGTCACCATGAATTGCTCTTAGAATGTATATTCGTTTTCCCAACAACCTATCTTCAAAAGGAGTTATTTATGACCTTGTCGCATGGAGGATTATACAATTTAGTGACTGGAAGTTTTCACGTCACATTTCTAACTTAACACATTTGATTCTAATTGAAAAGAACACACATAACCTATTCTCTTTGAAAGTGCTCGGTAAAAGAACGAATATTTAGTTATTATAGTTCCACAACATGTCTTCTTTCTTCCATAAAATGGAATAAGAAGCTCCGTAATACTCCCATGAATTCAGTTTATGTCCAATAATAAGAACTATTTAATTTTTCTGGAATAGTCGAGCGAAGGAGGGTGTGGGTTGGTATGGGTCTGGGTCTAAGTCTGAATCTCGGTGCGATGAGAAAACACAAACCCACAGCCATACCCACACAGACATCAAAATCCCCACACCCACCCAAAGCCATATTAAAATCCATTAAACACAATGGTCGACAAGTAATTATGAACTTAAATTATCCACTCCAATATACAATTTCCTCTTCTCAATTTTAGTTGCTTTTAACAATTGTATTAATGACTGTTATCGTTTATCTTTATACATTGATTGAGTTTCATTTTTTTTTTCGTAAATTTTATACGAAAGAAGAAGATGAAGAACGTGAAGAAAACTGCAAAGATATGCTTACGGTAAGTGCAAAACAAAAACACACTAAACATTGCTTGTAATTCTGAAAAGAAATAATAGTCATTTGACAGACGTATGTGCAGTATTTCATTGCCAAACTTTTCTCTTGACTGAATACAGCGTAATAATGCTTAAAAAAATAAATCAGTTAGTTATTATCATCTCTATGGAGTAAATCTAGTTGCTTTCGTTTATATTTCACCATTGCATAGAACAACTGAAACTATGATGAAGAATTGAATTTTGGTGTTTTGGATCTTTGTTCGGGTATTCGAGCTAGTGGTGGTATTGTTCATGAACTCGAATCATCTAATGGTGATCTACTAGAGTTATGTCGAATTTTGTTTGATATAACGTCCTTCTTCTTTATTATTGAATATATTCAATAATGAAACTTTCAGGCTTGATTATGGATAATGTTGGTGATCTACGTGAACAACTTGATTCAGTGAAAGAAACACTTGAATTAATGTATAGAATTTTTGTTGTTCGGGTTTCGCTGTATTTCATATTTTTACATCCTAGTCGAAATGTTTCATTTGAGAAATGGGTGAAGATAATCTTGATAAAGAACCACATGGTTCCGAAATAAGAACGATTGATCTATATGGGAAGGAAAGAAAAACAATCGAGGAAAGTTTCTTTCTTTTGCCAGACTCATACAAAATCAGGACATCATTTTGCAAATGATGTGTTCTTTTGAACCCATCTACTCAATAAGTCCCCACAAAACAAACTAGACAGGTATTTATTTGTTATTTTTTAATAGAAAGTCGAAATTGAAACCTCTTTATTTTGTCTCAGTAGGAAATTTATGTTTGAGAAATGTATTAAAGTCGCAAATGAGAATTTTCTTCTATTGCTAATGTTTTTCGACATTCATATGAAACGAGTAGTTATGGAACAATAGCGGAAAGTTATAACAAGATTTGTACCAATCTTATTTATTTCATCATTGGTTTATTTAGGCACCTACGTATTTTTTGTTGCATTACTGCGAAGTGTTCTTTGTATGGTTTGTATGGAGTCCACATTTCTTTTTAAATAAATATTTCAATCGCTTTGAGTGCGATGAAGAAAATAAGTTGAACTCTTATCATACGATAAAATTTCGACGACTCATTTGGTTATCATGAATAGGGTGTGCCGGGGATGGCGTAGTGGTTCTATGCATCTGATTATGGTCAGAGATCAGAAGGTTCGATCCCTTCCCCTGGCATCGTGCATTCAGTGTCAAGATATATGGTATCGGAAGAATAAACAAAAGAAAAAGCAACGATGCACGCTTCATCGTCATCATTGGTTCGAATTCGATTTTCATTCTGTTCGTTTTCATTTCTTTGTATTCTTTCTCTGTTTGTTATCATTATCATGACCGTTGCATACATTCGTAAGCGTCCTCAAAAATTGTAAAAAATCTCTCAAAAATATCTATGGATGTCACGAATAAAATTCAGCGTAATTAAAAAAAAATGAATAGGGTGTGGATAAGGGTCTAAATAAGAGAAAAAATACACACTCACTTACTGCACGTTTATCATACTGTCAATATATACATCTTGACAGTATGATACAAGCATTGTCGTCAAAGCTCGTCTCCAGAATATATTTAAATGAAAGACCAAAAAGGTAGATAATACAGGTATAGTATCGTTATCTTTTAAAACTAAAAAACCGAATCACACGCTATCACAGTCATAACGAAGTCTTACGCGCCAAAAGTAACGGATCCCTTGAGTCATCAATCCTACTTTGTGGTAAGTAATTTATTTAGGAAATTTCAAAGTGAAAAACACATTGTTGGGATAATTGAATCTCTATTAGAAATAATTACGGTTGATAAGAAATACAAGATAATTCCTGAACTAGTGAACTAAGCCATTCGAATTACTTGTATGTATAAAAGTAAGCAAATCGATCGACTAGTTTTGCTCTGTTCTTTGTCATACAAGCATAGTAGATTTACCGATTCGTCACGATTTCAAGATATGGTAAAGATTACCTATAATTGACCTGCGAATTTGACATTCATGTTTTTCATGATGTTTTCTCACTGGATATAAAGGCATCCTACAATAGTATTGCGATTAGTTCACATACAGATCGATAACAGACACATCATCGAATTACCTCCGAAAGAGTGAAATTCACATTATTCAGTCAGAAGAATTATAAAGCTTTCTGATCATGGTGGTAAGACGTTTCGGAACTCATAACAATAGGAAATATTAAAGAAAATAATCCTCAACATATTCATCAGTGTGTGATATGAAAGGTAGGAAAAGGTACAACAGCAAAGAAAAGTGAAACTACTAAGTCCAACACTCGTATCTATTTTCGACTCATAACCGTGCTATACCATTCAGATAGTATTCGAGTTTCGACTTGTTTTAAGACTTGATGTATTGTTCATTTTTAATTTAGAATATCGATTCGTTTGTCACTATTCTTGATGTTAGAAAGATAAATGAAATATCCATGGAGATTCTTCTAGAAAACAATCAATTAATTTTGTGTTTGCAGTCACGACATTTGAATGATTCAACCTATTCAATTTTGATTTTTTTAGGAATTTTCCTATAAGTCGCTCATCGATATAATGACTATTATAAAAGAAGGATGATAGAGACAAATATGTAAATAAATAATGTGATTGTTTTTTGTTTGAATTAGAGTCCTGCAGGTTAACCTTAACCTACCCTAACCTATAGGTTAGGTTAGGACAAGGTTACGAAATTATTCAGTAGGTTAGGTTTAGGTTACAAAAAAGTCGTAACCTGCTGGACTCTAGTTTGAATGTGTGAGCTGACACAGAAACGATTAGGTTTTAATTAAGTATTCTAAGTTACAAGATGTCAAAAATACTGATTCATTGTGCATCTAGATACTCTTTTTCTATGGTAATCCATTGGATTTGTTTCGTGATAGTCTTGATAGGAAACAATCAACAATAGAAATATTAACTCAATCGAAAAGTAAATATTACTAATCGATTGTTTAATTTTAAAAGACTTAGTCATTATGATGTTCAGATAGACACTATTAACATTTTACCGTACATATTATTCGTTTTTATTGTTCAGAAAAGCTAACTGTTTAAGAGTAAGGAACAAGAAAGATAGAAAATTACATTTACATTCATCTGCCTCTAGATTTCGATCACTTTCAATTAACACCTCTACTTACTGTCATCAAGGCAACACTGTATCGTTTTAATCAGTATGTACATAACTTCGATTGAGATATGTCCATTTTTCACTCAAACAAATATGAGACGGTACGGGTATTCGTGGCTTACGAAAAAAACGATAATAATCACAATGTTACTCATCTCCATCCTGCACACTGAAAATGGAAGAATATTTCTATCTTTGTGTTAGGATTAGAAGTACGAAACAAAAGTTCGCAAATTTAATTTTACTGAACAATAAGTAGAATGAAAGATAGTTTGCTAATAAAAATAAAATAATAATAAAACTATTGACACAAGAAGACTCGTTAGGATACAAAAGTTGTTGAATTGAACATTGCATTTGAATGAACGACAGGAGACAAGGAAAAACCAATCAGTCGTTGTTCAACAAAGTAATCAATTAGAGTTCCGAAAACTATCTATCACACCAAGTTCTACTCTAAACCAATATTCTCTTTGATGCACCGTTTTAGTTCTTAATACTGCAAAAGTTGTAAACATACAGACCAGAACGCGTAAAAATGTAGAAATCATGAACCATTTTCAGAGTGTTAGTGAAGGTTTTCTCACAGATTTATGATCAAGATCATACACTGAATGAAACTTATCACCGTTAAACATTTCATATTTTTGAATGATAACTATTTGAATGTTACTTTTATTGTCCGTTCTAAATGAAACTTCTTACATGGTCAATAAATTATTATGCTTGCTAACTTAAAAGCGTCGCATACATCAGTTTGTGTGATTTACTCTTGATAGGTGCAGTCGTTTGAAAGAAGGTAAATAAGGAAGGCGTATTTTCTTAGTCTTTCCAATGTGATAGACGAATCTTTCGACAAAAGAAATCAACTAATGAGGCATAGAGAATGTAATCTACACCGAACTCTACGAATGTCTTGTCTTTTCGCGGAAATTTGGAAAAAAACGACTCGGGTGTGATAAGTCATGACTGAGATAAGCTTGAAAATGAAAACCTATCATTCATTCCAGTGAGGTGTATAGTGCTGAAAACGTTCTTGTTGCAGAAACGATACGTATCGATACGCTTTTGAAACGTATCATTCACGTAGCTCTAGTCGATTGATAGATCGAATTACATCAGTTAGAAATTACGTTGATTCATATTTGCACATTCATGAAAGTGTTGATGTTGATGATGTAATGTTTTCATGCGATAGTATTATTCAGAATCTTTCGTATTCGCTATAATTTTAGGAAAACTTCGAAGATAGAAAATTACCGAAAAGAAAATGAAGCTTGCCCGGAAACGCTTTCAAGATTCTATTTTTGACTTATCTGAACTATTTAGTGAATAGCATTATCTATTCCTATGTTAAATTCGTATTGGAGTTTGATCCTAAATCCAGATAGTCTGTTATGTACAGAAATATCGTAATTTTGAGAAAATTCTGAGTAGTAGAGTTCATTAATAATGTCACGTGTTCGACTCTGACTATGAAGATTGCTGGGGCATATGTATACGGATGTGATCAATGACATTGAATAAGACAAGACAGCACTGAGACGTATGGTTCAGTTTTATCGATCGATGACTAACACTCACAGTTTAGATGATATTTGTGAAGGATATAGAATCTATTTCCGATACCGAGTTTAAAGATGCTATGGCTTTCTTCGAATGAATGATTAACGAGAATAGGTTAACTTTGAGAAAACTAGCCTTCGGTACTAATAGAGATATAAAATAATGACGCTGAAGAGTTACCAATCATGTTGCTTCACATATTTGTTTGACCTCGAAGTACACATGAATGAGTGTGAAAGACGAGAAAATGCTAACACTGATCTGTGAATATGCAAGATCAGTTTAGAGCATTCCATATCATACATCAGTAATTGAGGAAAATAGACACAGCACTCAAACTATTTCATAGTACTCACTGCAGAAAAGAATGAGAAGAGAAATTTTTAGGACATTCATAAAAGTGTGACTGTTACTAGAGTGAACACTGATGCGTCGATATAAAAACACGATGTTAAAGAAGCAATAAAATTTTGTGAGTTAAGAAAATTGTGTTTCAGCTGCTTCTTTGAAATATCAAGAGTGAAAAGAAAGATCATATTTTTATCTTTGTTTATCTAACAGAAGCCTACCGAGAATTCGTAGGGAATCTGTTGACCGCAAAGTTACTCTATCTTGTATAGCGTACAAATTTGAACTTTGACTCAAGTTAAAATCAAACCTTGTTAGTTATGAATGGTTTCAGAAAATTCAAAATATTTTATTGCTAGGGCACTAAAGATTTCATCGCATAAATCATAAAATATATGATATAGTTAATTTGCATTCTAATGGGGAAATACTCAAGATATATTTTGAAGTAAGACTGTAATTCGAGTAACGTTTATACTATCTCAAACAAAGAAATTAATGGGAGTCTAATATATTATAAAGACTCATGATATCTGATAAAATCTGCTATTCATCCTTGATGTATAAATTTCAATATTCGATTTCTTTCTAGAAAAATCCGAAATATTAGTTATCATGTATCTAAGCTGATTTACGTCTTTAGTTACACCCTGTCGTGCTTTACGTTTGTATTAAGGAAAATGGTGATTTCATGATTGTTGATTTCACACTGATGTCGTTAGTTTCGTATGTTCATGAGATGCGAGTTACATCGATCGATCTTTATGAGTAACAGTGTGCATTTTCATAATGCTGTATACTCAATAGTTGAAGATTTCGGGTCATGAGCCTGAAGATAAATGTTTAAGTAAATACAAGATATGCTCTCCCTTCTGAAACTGATAATGAAGTTCTTATCCGCATCATGAAACAAATTGTTGGAAAAAAGCAAAGGAATTCTTGAATATTCTATTTACGTATAACATGAATTAATAATGATAAATTATTTACTATTAATTATATGTATTTTAGAAAATACTTTCATCAACGTTCAAAAGATTATATGATACAAGCACGATGAATCGTTTCATTGATACCAATCTATCATTCAATAAACTTCCGGCTGTTCACGGTTATCATGACGAACAGCTCGTTTCCATTGAACAGGCATTAAAACCTCTCGAAACTCACATTACTAGACTTTCTGATTGTATACAAGCAGCTAAACACAACTGTCGTTTTCCATCAGAAGATGGATTATCACATGATCAATCAGCTGCTGTTTACATCTATACAATGGAATGGGATACGACAAGCTTGTATCGTGTTTTGAATGAAGCTCTACGATCGGAAAATCGAGAAGAATTAAAAATATGGTTTCCATACTTAAAATTGCTTGATACAGCCTTGACGTTGTTACCCACTGCTAAAGAGATAGTATGGAGAGGTGTCTCTCTTGATATTAGTGGAAATTTTACTAAAGACGAAATAGTGACATGGTGGAGTGTCACTTCATGTTCATCTTCCGCCGATGTCATTGGAAAATTTCTTACAAACATTCAAAACTCCACTATATTTCGTATCGAAGCCATTAACGGAAAAAAGGTTTCCGGTTACACTAAATTTCCAAACGAGGATGAAGTCATCTTAAAAATAGGCTCAAAATTTCGCGTGAAAAGTGATGCTCTAGAACAATCGAATGGTTTGCATGTTGTACACTTGATTCAAGTCGATGAACATACTTCGGGTGAGTTATTTCAACTTTTTTCTGGTACATAGTATTCTGCATAATATACATTCATAGCATAGAAAAAATGTCTTAGTATTAATCAACATGCAGATGAGAAAAAGAGAAATTGGATATTACTGTGAAAACTATTTAGACTGATGTTGAGTCTACAATTTCAACAAAGAGCAAGTCTTAACATAAAAATCTTTTACAACTTCAAAAAAAAAGAGATACTTCGTCATTTTTCTATGAGATTCTTTTGTTAAAGATTATTTGTATTGTACCAACAAGAGAGTATTATTGCGAGTTTGTCTATGTATTTTAATTTAAAAACGGTGAGATCTTAACTATGAAGTCCACTAGACGCGATTGGGTC
This sequence comes from Rotaria macrura, assembly GCA_900239685.1. NCBI lineage: Eukaryota > Metazoa > Rotifera > Eurotatoria > Philodinida > Philodinidae > Rotaria > Rotaria macrura. The sequence continues at coordinate 32,633 of OENT01000812.1, read as the reverse complement.
TTCATAAGGTTGTTGAATGCCTGATAAATTAATTTTTCCCCATAATTCGAATAAATTGAGTTGAGTAATTGGAGAAAATGCGTCCGATCATCATTCTAAGAGTTTTTATCTGTGTATTCACTCTTTTGTATCACCACTTTAGCTGCCCCCTGGATTACGAATCTAAATTCGATGATTAATATAGAAGTAGCATGAAATAAAACTCGAATCCCTGCTGATTCATTCATGTGATTGTTGTCTAAGCTTTCGAAACTTTGATGTATGTTGACAGTTTTGATGATATTATTTATAATTTTCTAGATCCTATTTCACACGAAACGCTAAAACAAGTTAAGTCAGTAATGGAACAGATGTATGATCTGCACGAATTTACTATACCTCGTTATTTTTTCATCTTGCCAGTCAGACATTGTGACACAAAGTTCATGAATAGCAAGCAATACTTATCTGAAATGCGTTATAAACTATACTTTCTATGTGAATGCTCCAACACGCCATATGAAATGCATGTCGCTCCTCATGAGGGTTACTTAATTAAAAATCCCAGCCACTTTGTTGCGAAATATGGATCGTTTCTAAGAACAACTTTGAATATCGTTCGAATACTGGTGTCAGTTGGAAGTTTTGACCTAACCATGGTGGAAAATATGTCAACAGATTTAAAAACTATGTCATCGTCAAAATCAAACACTATGGAATGTAACCAAAGCATAGAACAAAAATTAAAATTAGTGGAAGCACTGATCGATCAATTTGATGACAGCAGAGTTCGCCGAAGGTCTTTGATATCGAATGTACAGCTAACGAGGGCAGTCCCACTTCAACGGGATGAGTTACAAGAACTTGAAACGTATATAGAGGTTGACGACGACAAGCATAGCCTAGGAGATCTATACCGAACAATCACGAGCCACGGTCATGTTCTTTGGGTGTGTCTCGAACATTATCATAATTTAAGCTTGAATGAAGCAACACTTAAATACATTTGCGATTTTGAAATCATGGGAGGAAAATATAACGAAAATACAAACGAGGCAGTTGTGAATCAAGTGAAAATGACAAGCAAAAATATGAGCATACTAGGCCAGGCTCTCACAAAAGGTTTTCATATTGTAAAGCTGATTTGTCAAGGCTGTACATTTCATGAGAAGGATCTCGGTATATTACTTGACATCATTATTAATCACTCTTCAATTCGTTATCTACAGATGACTGCTGTTCGTATTTGGATTCGCTTTGGAAAATTAAAATATAATTGCAAATATATGATGATAGAGATAAAAAATCAATCATTAAAAGTTCGCTTTCGTGACATCTACACACATGGGAACACGTCGATACTTTCACTGGTTTTGGCGAAAAATAAAGTATGTAGAACATTGGAGTTCTCTGCGTGTGAGTTTTTCCGGCATGAAAATAAACTTCGTCAATGTCTTGAAAGTAATGAAATTGTAACTAGCCTGATCGTGAACTATTGCAACAATATCGCCGTTCTAAATGCTATATTTACTTCGAAAATCAATTCACTTCGTCAACTAAAACTGATTCGTTCGCTTGGTGAGCCTTCAACATTACTTTATTTTTGTGACATGTTAAAGAACAACGGAACGCTCTTTGAAATAGACTTGATGGATATGACCGGCTTTGAAAATGAAACTTTCATTGTTACTCTACTGGATATATTGCGAAGCCACAATGCAATCAAACGTCTCAGTCTGCATGTTCGCGAGATACGACCATCGAGTCAAACAGAGATTAGTTTAATAAAATGTTTGAGAAACGATGATTACCTGCTACGCTTTCGTATATCTGCATCACTTATTTCACGTGAACTTACAGAAGCATTAATTTACGCTTCCAAAGACTGCCATAAGTTGACTCAACTGGAGTTTTACAAATGTCAAGTGACTGAGGACAGTAGAGTAAAGCTGAAACTCTTGCATCAAAATGGAAATCTGATAAAACTGTCTTTCAATGACAAAGAATGTGGGCATGTGATATTCGATGAAAAAAATGGATCACTCAATAACGGTAAGAGCTTATTATTGTTGAATTTCATTAGAAGAAATCGCGATTTTATAGAAAAGGAGCGATAGATTAATGAAGATCGGCTATTCTAAATTCATTTCTAGGCTTAAGTAATACACCGACATGATATAGTGAACCGTTAAGTCGGATGACAACCTATGAAGAGTCGATCTACTTTGTTCTTATTAGAAACGAAAATATAGTTCCGATGGCAATACCTCATCTCCTTTCCATTGTCGAAGATGTCGAGTGAATATAAAAAGTGTGGATTTTTCTCTGACACTGAGGTATATCAGAGCAGATAAGTTAGCCATTAATTCCAGTCGCATATTGGACGACTCCGATCACATCACGAAACAGATAAAATATGAATGCAAGCCGAGTTTTCATTCTTGTTACGATGCTATAAATTCATATTTTTATAACTGGTCATTTTTTGCAGTTCTTATTTAATCTATTAGCGATGTAGCAACTACAAACGTCTGCATTCATACAAGGAAGATGATTTTCAGATGACTATTTCTACATATAGACGAAGAAATGTTTTAGCTCTTTGGATTATCAAGCTTTCAGAAAAAGTAGATATTATTTTATAACAGGGATTAACTACGCTGCAAAAATTTCTCAGCTATTGATATTGAAGAAAAACTTGGCGAAACCAAAAGTATCATAGGCAGTGTAAGTTCAGTTTAACGAAGCGTCAAATTATTTTCAATGTTTTTCCTTCTAGATTGATAGTTAGACATGATATTTGAACGATCTGCTCTGTATGAGACAACTAGCAGTATTTAGTTATCATATATGTTATGCACTTTCCGATGTATCATTAAAGTTTTCTCACTATGAACCATATTCAATACATGTTCCAGTCATTTTATATTGGAAAAATCTCAAAAGGCATGCCAACCAACAGACTTCCGATGATTGTGCGTGTGATCATAGAAAATGAAAAAGTCACAAAATTTCGAAACACTGGATGTGAAGGGTATTAGGATTTCAAAATGACATCCATCTTTTTATAAATAAGTGCTAAGTCAATACCCGGTTGTTTTTCGTTCTTCTTTCACACATGACGAATGTATATTTTGCAGAACGATAGTAAAAACTTAAATGAATTTAATGACAGTTAATTTGATTGTATGAAGATCACTCGAACACCGAACATATTTAGTAAATATGCATTAGATTCTGTCGTAGAGATATAAATAGTTATGATCATTTTCGAGGAAATATAAACGGTTTTTTGAAATTTATGGGCAAGGGCTACACGACATATTTGTTAAAAAGTGTTTGAAATTTTTGAACTCGTGAGAAAAATTGAATAAGTTTAAGTATTCTTTTTATTTTTGCTGTAGTTTATAATATATAGTCTTGAATGTGAACAACAACGAGCACTAAAACTAAAAGTACTAATTTTTACCATTTCGCCCCGCTAACTATACTTAATCAAATAATCAAATGTTGAGTTTTGCGTCTTTGACTAACCTATATTGCAGAAAAATGTATATCGTGATGTATCGATACTATGTATACTAGTTGACAATGGAATTGATTGAGATATTTCATATAGTGATAACAGATAGAATTATTTAATTAGTAGGAAAATTCATGCACATAATTTTCATAACTGAGAAAGAAACTCTTGTAACTATAAAAAAATCTGTTTTGCTAGCTGGAAAGATTGGATGTATTTCCAGAATCTTGGTTCTGGACTAACATGGGAGGGAAATTGTTTTTGTGCTTTTACAATCAGAAATGATGGTAGTTGAAAGAACATTTATTTCAATGTTTCTTCATTGATCATCGAGCTAAATTAGAAAGAAACTAATCAATCATATTAGTATAGATTTCATTGAAAAATCCACAACATCATTATATTGACATACTGTCAATATGATACACAAGCAGAAAGAAGCATGAATCTTGCATTTCAATATGTACAGTTGAGACAACACTAGAATTGAACATTCGGAATTTTCATTATCCAAGACAGTTCAGAATAGAAGAATGGCTTTCAAGTGATCGTGCATATGTTGTACGCATAGAATCGTCTCCTTTTCTATTAGAGCTTTTAACGAGTGTCTTCTGAGTTTTTTGTCGATGTGTTGAATATTTCTTCTTCAACCTATCGTTTCTTTCAACGACTACGATAGGACGTCTAATATCAATAGTTTCTTTTGTTTCATCACATATTTTACTCAGTCTTGGTCAACAACAATATGTAGTTGCTGCGGAAAAAGCGAACGTTAAACAATTCATGTAAGATTTGCTCAAATCATATTGATATACATGATGATGAAGAGAGTCACAATAGTTTTGACTGGTCTATTTTCATTCGTGTATGTTGCCAACAGTAGAAGAAGTGGAAAGCAAGTTCTGAATAGGTTTAACCAGTTGTAGGGCAGCTGAAATCAATTGCCAGGATGAAGTTATCCATTTCCAGTGTTGCCAGTTCAAAAATCTAAAAGATATTATTGTTTTGTCAACATAGGAAGTAATTGAGAAAAGACTATATTTGTTCATTGAGAGATGTTGTCCTAGAATGCTGCTGGAAAATTCTTCGCTAGATTTTATTAATGGATCCATAGATGGGAATTCCGTTGCCTAAAATATGCATCTATATTATTCAAATGAACAGATCTTAACAACGGTAACGAATGGTAAATAATAGTAATTCCATGGTTTTTTAAAATTTTCTATGTTTTCTGACTTTGCTTCAAAAAAACACGTTTGAGTTACATAGTACTCTTTCCTAATTGTGTTTGAGTATTATTATGATAATAGTGATTGTACAGCCCTCCCATGAGCTGCTGCTGTAGAATAAAGATGAACTAATATACTGAATGTTCTCTCCATTAGTGTTTGACTACAAGATAGCGTCAATCATAAGAGTCTAGAAGTATGGTCTAATGTTGGCATGTGATATGCATATTGAACCTTTATAATTGTACTTTATGATAACGTGGGAACTTGGATCTAAAAGAGTTCTTAATTTGAAAGAAAACTAGAAGAAAGTATTGAAAAACAAGGGAAAGTTGCAGAGTAGTTTTGGTTTTATGAAATGTAAACTCACAGCATATGATGACTCAATTGCAGTCGAGGAAAATAGAGACTAAAACGTGCTGCTCCATTCTGAATTGATATTGTGAAATAGATAACAAAATAAATCATATCGAGCTATTTTCAAGTGTCTACATATGCGTTTTTCCTAATAAATAGCATTCAACAGAACTTGTTGTAAAAGTACCTTTCTAAGCGATGCATTCAGAGAGAAAGCTAGGATCTATTTTCAATTGCTCATATTAGCGAGCGCATAAATCTGAGAAAAGAGAACTCTATACTAGTATAACATTCATATTCTTACCTCTGTGGTACTTTTTCTGGATATTACTTGAATGATAGAAATGCCAAGAAATTACTGAAATTGAATATCAAAATGAGACAACTTAATCATTACGATTCTAAATAAATTCAAGGTTCACATCTATATACCTACACAGAATAGCTGCAAAGTATATAATAGATAATATTTCAATGACTATCCTATCAATGTTATCAGGGTGGTGGTAACTCAGAGAAATTATTACTGACACTGAGAAACTGCAAATAGTAAAAATATCGGATGAAAGATGATGGCATAATACGTTAATAGTCTCCATGTGATTATTTCGGTTTTTGAAAAACAGTAAATCTTAGTTTCTCATGTTTATGTGTTATATTCTTCTGCTGTGAATCAGGCGCGAGTATTTTCTGAATTGGTAAATTAGATATTGAGACTTTTTCCTATTTTTTGTTATCCTATAAAACTTCAAAACTACAAAACTTCATACATTCAATTTATAAAGAAAAGTGTATATGTATATTTTTATTATTTAAAACACCTTATGTACAGTGTACATCCTCTTTCAACTTTTCTCAATAGAGATTTTCTTAACAAGATCTTCAATGCATCTACTAATTTTTGTTGTATTCTGATTGCAATCTAAGTTTCATATTCGAGGTGAACATGTGTTACAACATCGCAGCAAATTCTGGAAACAAGAATCACAGATGAATGCTTAATGTTTTTGTCAAGGTTTTGATTAAATTATGGTAAAATGTTTCAATTCATGAAATTGTGATAGTCAGTTGTTTTCTTATGATCATCCTAACATAGCCTTGATTTTATCCACTCTGTAAAACATATTTCAAGATGATTTTGAGATCCCATTTTCTTAATAGAAGCATACATTTTAACAGGACCTTCTACAAGAACCACTCAAGAAGGAATTTTTAGAAATATCTCATCTGTATTATTATCTTGCTCCTATTCAGATTCTAGACGAAACAGTGGAATATATCAACATATTAATAAACGAAAGCATCATAGATTGTCAAAATAAGTAGACGACAAATGCTCGTTATCTTAATGAAAATCAATAGTTAGAAATATCGATTGAAGAATTTTCGAAGATCTTCTTAGACACTTATTAAAGAACTTCATTCAATGAAGAGTTTCATCGTGGCAGGGCTGTTTTTTAGATAGATGTGAAAAGTTATTTTAACTCAATTATGACATCGTCCGAAGGTCTTCTAGAATAAAACTGAACAATGGTACAAAACAGTACGACAGTGTGATCTTGAAAAACAAGTGCATTCAAGTTCTAAGTCTAAGATTCTCTCATTAGAGCATTCTGACACATACTAGATAAATTCTGAGGTGCACTTCGATCAAGATTATAAATAGTTGATGTTATGATTTTTTGTCTTTCAAAGACTCAATCAAGTACTTTTAACAACTTCAGGAAGAATTATAATCAGAATTTATTTTCTGTACGATCAATAAAGCCCAACGGTTCCTAATCGCGAAAGGAAAAAAAAACAGAATATTTTCATTTTGATTCGTAAAGGAAGTTTTCTGCAAGCGATAATCGAATGAGTTGGATGACGAAGAACTGATGTTTTCTAATTTATCTCAGTTCTTTTCGAAAGAAAATAAAACAGCGAGAAAAATCAACTAAAAATCATTATTGTTCACCAAATGGATGTTTCTTGATAAGGAAGACAACAATGTTGAACTAGAATATTATGTGTCAGTATTAATTAGAATTCATGTCTAAAAATTTTATTTTTACATCTTTACCTTAGTCTACGCTGCGATGATTTCTTGCAGTCCTCATACTACGCTGTTTAATATCTTTCTCATTTTCAATGGTGTTTAGCCAACTATATAGACAATCATCAGTTAAAACTTTTGTAATTAGCTTCTGATCATAGTCATTTTGACTTGAATATAATATTGAACACCAAGAGTACGACACGTGCATCCATAATCTAACTTGTTGAAGACAATCGTTTATTAGTAAAACTTTTCCTAATTCAAAATTCATGGTAATTCATAATAAACACTGATCTACTACGTTAAATGTCATCACACCTTGTGCAATTGATATTCGATGAGGAAATTTAAAATTGAATCGATTGAAAATATGTTTTCTATTTTTCCTCTCATATAACTTTCTTTAAAAGCAAAATACATAAGTCACATCTTGGTACACATTTCGAGAACGATGACCTTCCCGAAAGTTCAAATAGTTCTTAAAATTAGCCAAAATGTTCACATACTCATTGGTGGAGAGTATCATTGTTTCAAACAAGAAGAAGTTTCGAATGAACAAAGAAAAGTACACTAGAGTGGATCTGTTACTAGTATGCAATAGGACTAAATATTTTTTTCGGATAGTTGTATTATTTATAATCAAAAATCTAGTGTTTGCAATTCTCAAGGTGTTGTGAGAATTTCTCATCTTCCCTTATGAACAAATTTGCTTGACATTTCATTTGTGAGTTCTTCCATCTAGATTATACATCGATGATTATAGCTTCGTTCAATTGTCAAGTTGCAAATTATATGAAGAGATATGCATTGATGCATTTTATGATTGGCTGTATGCTCAGCGTTGAAAAGTGTAGCGAACTCTACATACCCCTTTCGATTTTACTTAAATATTCATCTACTTCACATCTTACACTAGAAGTATTTCTATTACTCAAATGATAGAATTATCAACTCCTTTCTTTGGAAGATTTCAGTTTGATCGTTGAATATGTAAGAAGAATTTGATTTTGAAAGAAATGTAATTTTAAGATAGACACGTTCACTGGCGCCCTTTCTCTTCTACTAGCAACATAGAGTGAAATGCCCTATGTTGCGATTCATGCTTTTAATTCTTTGATATAAGTATCCAAGAATTTATGAATTTCCTTCATAGGAGCCTAATACAAACACTATTTATGTTGTGCTTGGTTGTATCTTTGATGGTGGAAGGTCTTTTGAAAGATTATCGCTTTTTCATCAGTCTACTTCTGTTAAATTTATTTATTAATAGAGATTTATCAATAAAATCAATACTCTGTAACTACGAACTGTTTCTTTGAAGCGTATGTAATTGTTCTCAATATTTAGACGGAGTGCCCAAAACCCAATGATAATATCTTTGATGCTGAATCTCGTGAAATAGAAAAATGGAAAATTTTTCTTCCTTATAGCGTTTAATTATCGGTTCTCTTACTGGACTTCTTTCATTCATCGATTAAGTAGTTATTTTTCGGACAAACTAAAAAGCCACTTACAGTGATAGAATCAACGGTGAATGCTGATTGCCGACTTTGAAAAGTGGAAAGCTTCACAAATATTACTTTAAAACATAAGGCAACAATTTATAAAAAGAATGCGTCAGTTCATTAGACGATCGAAGATTCTGTAGATAAAAGACTTTATTTGTAACAAAAATACCATTCGCAAACAGAAATGTCTTTTTCTTTTCATGTAAATAACTACACTTTTGATCTATCTAGAAGTTCTTGAATTTTCTAATACCATAAGTTGAAGAGGAAATCAATATTAGATAAGAAAGTTATTTCAATCTCAAATTTTAATCATAGGTTTCAAATTATTCGAAATATTCTTGCCCGCAAGTATTGCTCATATAACAATGAATCTATTCTTGCAGTCATAAGTGGTATCGTGTATTAATTCTTTCTCATTCTCACTCGGTCCACAGTTTTTATACATCTCCTCACACCTAGTTAAACAATCACACTAATGGATCTTGTACAATTTTATATGTCAATCTTAAAGTTAGTTCTTCTGAAAAATTCAAACCATACGTTTCTTATACAATAGTTTCACTATTACGATTCGAAATTTCCTACATCTTGTAATGTATTTCAAATTACAATGTCTTGCACCAAATTCAATTTTTATATAATTACCTTTTCATTCGATGTTGAAAGTAAATCAAGATAATAAATGAATAGTTAACTGAAAAACTTCTAAGGACCATAGTTCATTTATTTTGCCTAGCCTAAATTAAATACAATCTTATCTGTAACTATACAATATTTCACAAAAAATAGACCTTCATATTTAAGAAGAATACCACTGTAAGATTTGTTTACAATTTAGGAGGTTTATATGTTATTAATCTTACAGTTTTTGAATGTTTGAATGATCTTGCACGATCTGAAATAGATTCTCGGTTTTTTTAATAAAAGGCTAAAACACGAGTTCTTACCAGAGAGTAAAACAAATGGCATCAGTCGGGTCGGTTGACACTATGTCCAAAAAAACGTGGCTTATTTTAAAGTATTATCAATTTTTGATAATTTTTCACGATAACCCACAGTTTCCTATCAATATCTGTCTCATTTTCTATCCACAAGAGTTTTCTGGATCAAATTCCTAAATAATATCTACATTTATGGATTATGCAACAATGAAGTCAGTTGGCTAGAATTTCTTTTAAATGCAAGATTCCTCAACATAGACCATCGACAAATACTATTCTAGTACTTATAAAAATATTTCAAATATGTTTTTTTTTGTCTATAAAATATTTTAAAAGTATGCTCTCAGTTTTTCTTGTAGTGTAATTCCAAACATACTAGACTATTTGCGAAATTTCAAGATCTACGTTAACGATTATTTTAGATCCACTCTATTGCAAAATGTAGTACGAAAATCATCTAAATGTTTATTTTTAGTAACTTTACAGGTTTAATTTTATTCAGTATTTTGATTTCGTGTTACCTGATCTGGTTGTCCGATTAAAAATTAAGATGCACTGCTGTCTGTAATTCTATCAAGTTGGTCTTTCCATAAATATTTTAACTGCTGACCAGTGGAGTTTTGAGTGATTAGGAATAATCAAACGGTTTATAGGCTTACATGTTTCATCAGAACTCATTGTTTTTCTTATATAAATCTTTTGAAACCACCAATGTGAGACAATTCTCCAACCTATGTGTTTAATCCGGAAAAAGAAAGTGAACTGCTTAGTGACATAAATTCCATTGCAGAATCAGTCATCAGTTCAAATTCTCATAAAACGAACTACTGGATAGAATTACGGATAACAGTAAGTCTAGTTTTGAATCTAGTGATTCGGCTCACAGGTTCAAATTTGTTTCATATCTATATATGGTTGCTAGAATCGATGCACTGCTATGTTTCGTATTCACTGTGCATACATGTACTAGCGTTTCCACAACAGTACCGCTATACTATATATTGTATTTTAAATACATGCCTAAGTTAAAAATCTTTGTCGGTCATGATTATTGTCTTAATCGCTGTATTATCTAAAAAAGGATATAGTTTGGGCATTGATTAAGAGAACCGCTATCTATTTTTCAGAGGTTTTATATGATTTATGACCATTTTCATGAGAATAAGTGCTCTAGAAAAACAATTTACGTAGTAACAGTTGATGAAATATAATCACTAAATTGAGATTCAATAAGAAGCTGAGCGCTCAAATTTTTGGAGATGAAACAACAAATTTTATTCATTTAAAGTTTTAATCTAGGTTTTCGTAGATCTTGCGTTGATCTAACTCATTTGTCTTTTAAGAATTATGAAATTAAATGATGGTTACTGTAGCCAAAATTCATCTTTTTTATGTAACAACAGATTGAAAACGCTATTTTTCTCTGATTGTATTTCATTGATGGAAATATGTTTAACATTTAAAATAGTACTGTGGTACCTTGAAATACAAATGAACATTGTTATTTTGATGTCTCAGATGATCTTTCCAAATGCGAAACAAATTTTTAGACTTGTCGAAATTCAGACACATGCATTATTTTATCTTTTGCCAATAGTTCACTCATTTTTCAAGCTGTCAATGTTTTCTTATGATCAGGACATAGGTCTATCTGTCAACTATAAAACCATATCACACCAAGTTCATGAACATGGAGTAGTTGACAGGGCTTATCACTCGTTGTGTAATACTCAAGAACCAAGTGCCTCTTTTGTCTGCGCGTTACATGCATTTTCCATGATATGCAAAAAAAGATAGACTTTCTGTTAATGATGATGCGATTTTTTTCAGTCTCTGGTGAGTGTGATCTGGAAGCAATACAAAGACATAAAACAATGGGTAATACGTGGAAGTCTGAAGTTTTGTACATAATCCGGAAGCATCGAGGGAAAAAACGCTTACAGTGGTCTTTGCACATTTTCACTTTATCAGAATCAATGAAAATTGAAGAAAGGCGAGACTCGTCGAGGACATTGAATTAGTAAATTGACTACTCTAAACATGCATCTAGTGATGCCTTCAGAGGCAGACAGAAATAACCCAACGGAAAATGGCACTTCGCGAACACTCGATCTTAAATCGACGTATCGAAATAAACCCATCAGAGGACAACTTGAGATACTGCATTCATGGTGAACTATATCGAGAGATGACAATTCTTATCTTTTCGAAGCATTTGACTATACAAATTTCAGATGAGTTTTTCGATTAAGAACCTGTACTTGAAAATTCTTCTTCTGAGGCTAGGTATCTCGAAAGACACGTAGTTTAAGATGACCAAGTTGATCCTTGATGACAAGAACTCTCTGACGCTCTCTTACTTTATTTCAATAGTGCCAATGCGTGGATGTGAGCTTGATATTTCGATCAATGCCAAGTGGTCACAGGAGGGTGTTACGGTAGCTGGTGGAAATGGGGAGGGTGATGAAACCAATCAACTCAATTGCCCATCAGGTTTGTTCGTTGATGATGAACAAACCATTTACATCGCTGATAAATGGAATCATCGGATTGTCGAATGGAAATCCGGTGCAATGAATGGACAAGTCGCTGCTGGTAGTAATGGAAAAGAAAATGGAGATTATCAATTGAATCAACCGTACGATGTCATCGTCGACAAAGAGACAGATAGCCTCATCATCTCAGACACTAAAAATCGAAGAGTTGTTAGATGGTTTCGTCGAGATGGAAAACGAGCTGAAACGCTGATTTTAAATATCGCTTGCATCGGTTTGACCATGGATGAACAAGGATCACTCTACGTCGTTGACTACGAAAAGCATGAAGTAAGACGATATCAAAGAGGTGACACTAAAGGAACAGTAGTTGCTGGTGGAGATGGAGAAGGAAATTGCTCTGATCAACTCTCAAATCCTAATCGCGTCTTTGTCAACCGAGAACATGCAGTTTATGTGTCTGATCCTCGAAATAATCGTGTGATGGAATGGAAAGATTGTGCAACAGAAGGAATTGTCGTCGCCGGCAGTCAAGAAGAAGGAGATAGTCTTACACAATTCGATTGGACTAACGGAATCGTTGTCGACCAGTCGGAGACTGTCTATGTGGTTGATAAAGAGAATCATCGAATAATGCGTTGGCCAAAAGGAGCCGAATTTGGAAGTGTCTTAATTGGTGGAAATGGTGATGGAGACAAATCGAATCAATTAAATTCGCCCGTCGGTTTATCATTCGATCGTCATGGTAATATCTATGTCGTCGATGGTAATAATCACCGTGTTCAACGCTTTGATCTCAAATGAATTCCATCTTTGATGACTGAAACATTTTATAGCGCCCCTCTTATTTCTCGTTCGAAATAAATCGCACTGAAAATGAATGAAGAACTATTCTATTTCTAACTTTTCTTCGACTCCCTCACCTGCGATCACGAGCAGAGATTGCTTCATTCACAGCCTCGTAAGGGTGTCATTTTCCAGTGATAATTTAAAATAGATATACATTTTCAATAGTTTATATGAATTTTAAACATAAATTATTTTTCGCTTTTAACTTAATAAATATTAATTAAATTAAATGATCGTATTTTTTGAGACACTTAAGGTTAAAAATGTATTCTGTTTTAACCCTTTCCGGTCGGATGGTATCGAATGGGCACATTTTGAAATCGTTTTATGAAAAACTGTTTCAAACTGGTGTTGAATATCGTTTTGATATCATGGTAATTAAGAGGATCAATGTCACAATTAATTCACCTTTCATTCAAGATACATGCAATTTCTTTTGTCAAAGCAGTATCATGAGAGCTGAGTACCGTGGAGCATCCCCACAGTCAGAACTACCACTATTTCGAGTATTTAATAAAGTCGATACTTGAAGCACCACCTGCAAAGCTGTTGTTGATAGATTCTCAGTTTCTATCACTACTAATGACGGTGTTTCATTGATGAATCATACAAGAAAAAACAAGATTGTTACCTTTGGTCACATCCATACGTAACCGTACAAACATATAAAAAGATTGATCTTTTTCTCGACCTAAAGGAGTTTGGTGGTGTATAATTTTTCCTAATTCATACCATAAAACTAGAACAACGATTGTGTTTCTACTTTTCTCTTGATGTCTCCAGTTAGTTATCACTGGAATACTGTGAAATATCATGGAATCATGCAAAATTTGCCTGTTTTCTTGAGATAAAACCTAGAATTTAGAAAAGCTGCGGTAGTTTTCGAAGCATCCAGCAGTCATTGGCAACGGTCAGATAAAATCTAGTTGAAAACTGCCAGAGTTTCTCAAAATTCTAGGTGTTATCTCAAGAAAACAGGCAAAATTTTACATAATTCCATGATATTTCACAGTATTCCAGTGATAACTAACTTGAGACATCAAGAGAAAAAGTAGAAACACAATCGTTGTTCTAGTTTTACGGTATGAATTAGGAAAAAGTATACACCACCAAACTCCTTTAGGTCGAGAAAAAGATCAATCTTTTTATATGTTTGTACGGTTACGTCCGGATGTGACACTAAAAGGTAACATCAAGTCATTTTGGGACTCACCATCTGTCGGGAATCCGCCTTTCCCCCCTTGTATTAATCTAATTGTATGCATCGTACATACTGTGTATTTTATTGACTCCATCGAATTTAATCTTATGTATCCCATACGTTTTCGCTGTATCCCAGAGGTATCCTCTGCATCCCCACTGTATTCCTGGTATCATGTATATCCTGATCGTATCCGGAAGAGAAGGGATCCACTTTTCCCCCTTGGTTAAGTATCATACTCATGTATAAATTATATATTATGTATACATCAAAGATGTCCGTCTGAAAAATGGCAGATTATTACTGTTGTCTCGTTTTGGTATGGCTTAATTTTGCAGACCCGACTTCTTGTTCTAGTTGACTAAATGCAAGAACTAGTTTCAGAAAAATAGTGTTTGACATGAAATATGTCGGGGGTTGAGTCTATGAGTGAAATCATTCCTAAAGCACACTAGGTGTATTTGAAGAGCAGATTTGACTACTTCGGTTACAGATCGAAGGAGTAGTTCCTGGCAAATCTGAGATGAGTCTTGAGATAAACAACACAGTCAGATTCTTGATATTGATCTATTCAACGATGATACCATTCGGATCGTTTACATCATCAATTGATCCTTAAGCGAATAATATGGAAATTCAGGAATGGTTTAATACAGAAAGCAAGTCATAGAGAAAACCTCCTTATCACGAACGAATCGAGCACTTACTTCGACAGTTGATTTACTGACCGTGTTAAAATTTCATTCTCATTTGAGGACTTAAGGATATATAGTGACACGAACTTAATGCGGATTCTGCAACTAGTGAGAGGTTTCTGGTGAATTCTTTTTCAATACATCATTGGATTGCTGCGTGGATCTCATACCTGACACTGGTTCAAAGCAAGCATGAATTAGTTGAAAACCAAGATTGAGCAAAAACAACTCATTGTCTTTTTTTAACCAACTGTATGAACAACAGATGTACATAAACACACGTCTCACAAAATTTGACATATTGAAAACATCGGTGCACGATGACAGGTATTTTTTATGATTCAAAGATAATGAAGGTGTAAAAATGAAATCTCAATACTGATTATACTCGGTAATATATAAGATGAAACTCATCTAGAACATTGCAGAGTTTGAAATAAGCTTCCCATCAATCATTCTCGGGAAACGAAAAATAGTGGCAATTTTTCTGCTCACTCTTTGACTATTCAATAACACTCAATTTCTTTACCATGTCTCTGTTCTTCTCATCTCGACACTTTCTATCGTTATCCTTTATAAATGGTATTCAAGCTGCGAGAGTTTTGGATGATGATCTATATTCATACCATATGTTTTATTATTCTCATGTTGCCTTTTTGTATACATAAACTGTACAATGCTGTAGCAGTTCATCATGAGAAAAACTGAATCCAATGAGAACTAGAAAAGCTGAGTAAATCCATAGTTCGAATTCTAAGGATCATCAACGATACTGCTTCATTCTACATTTATTCCCTTACGTCGATCAAGTTTCGCAAAGTGTTTCACGCATTTATCGTCGGATGTGCTTCATATTGCTTAAAGGCACATGGTCTACTATTCCTCATGATTCATGGGGTCTCAGCATTGAATTGACATAATCTTTCGACAGCAAGCACCTTAGCTTATATCCTGTATACTAAGAAGCAATCGAGAATCCAATAAATCTAGCATTAAAACTTCCTTTATATTTCATAGAAAGCTTTGCGCGAAATCCTCACAGACGGAATTCTTTGCAATTTTCAGACAGATTTACTTACTCCTCACTGGAGATCAGCAGAGTCGTACTTTTTGATTCCTAAACCCGACCCGATTCCGAAAAAAACATTTTTCGATTCCGATTCCACCTCCGACTCCGAATAAACCCGACTTTTTTTTCGCAGCTTAGCGATATCTAATTCATATGAAATGTTTGATATTCTGACAGGATATATAAGTATAAAGTTAAATTAGCATATCTTTGTTTATTATACAATATACTCATGAATAAATTTCTATCTAAGTGAAAGTCAGATGATGTGATTTTTGTTGCACTATAGCTCAAACGTTAACTCACAAACAATTTATTTTATCTTCTACTACTTCAGCTTCGTCACAGTAGAAATCGAATTTCGGAGTCAGGTGCCATTTTTCATTCCGACTCCGACTCCGCAAAATATTTTTTCACGATTCCGATTCCAAGTCCGGCTCCTAAATTTTTTTTCTTTTGATTCCGATTCCGACTCCGACTCCAATGGAGTCGGAGTTGGAATCGGGTTTCAGACTCCTGTGTAGTACACTACTCCTCACACTACTATCGAAGATCAAGAGTTTACAGCGTGGTTGTGAGTGAAACTACACTAGCAGCAACAGTCAGCTCGAACACACACCCACACCCACACCCACCCGCTCATCGGTGGCAATGATGAATGTTCGTCACCGTCACCGAGGCATTCCTTATATCTACACGTACCAGTACCGTCGTAACCACAACCTATCGCGATCAGCTTGATCTCATTTGTAGCCATTCCGTCAGAAGAGGATTTATTTTGCAAATATTTTCGTTCAATAAATTTTTGTGGAAGCATTCTGGGCTGTTACCGTTAAGCAGCTGTCAGTTTTCTGGCAGAAGCAGAATGACTTTTTCACCACAAATCTACCGTGCTTCGATAGTATTTGAGGCGATATCTAACAAGACAAGCTTCACTGGATACCATGTAACTTCAGAACACGACTATGCGCTGCTACAATATAGCTAGAACTGCACCCGAGTAGAGTATCAGATGGTACCATTCTAATTCAGTTTGAATGTCAATTTCAAATTTATCTACACGCAAATTTAGTGTTTATTATGTCATAAGCCAAGTCAGAGAACGGATTTACAAGGTAGTGGAAAACATAAAAATCGTATTTCAGAGGAAATATTAAAAGAGAAGCACACTGTTGCTGGTATCACTTAGTTTTAGAACAATAATAGGCATCAAATGGCGATTGACTGGAAATTTTTGATAAAGATCACTTCTTGCCTGGAGTATATTTTACCATTTTGAGATTCGCTAACATTTCGTTGACGATGGGTCGCACATCATCAGCAGGACCCTTTATATCAATTTCCAGCGTCTTTTCATCTGTTGTAACGACCACGCACGTATCCAAATGTATATCGCGGATCTTTTCGCGATTGAAATTTGACTTGCAGCGACCACATTGCGGATGTTTGTTGCTCATTTTTCTAGTGAATTCTCTATCTAAAATGATTCCTGTTTTATAAAAAAACGATCAAGTCCTTTTCACCAAGTCGAATAAAATATTTCCATCGAACCGACATAAGGATGGAAGCTGTGCTGACTCCAACATAGGGTCTGGGCGTGTATATAGGTGTGAGTGTCGATGAGTCTGTATGTGATACGAAGATACGGAGACCCGTACTCGTAACACCAAGTACAACTCAGATTCACAGTCCAGAACCATCTTATCCCGTTTTGTGAAACACGACCTGAAAGGAGTGTTGAAGTGTTTAAGGTAGAAATTTGGACCCCCCACAGACCGTTACCGACAGGCGATTTACCCATCACAGACCGTTACCGACAGGTGGTTCCAGCATCACAGACCGTTACCGACAGGTGGTTCCCCTGTCGAAGACTGTTACCGAGAGGATTGAAGACCGTCGCGCAAGTGATAGACGGACCCAAATGGGGTCACGGAACGTCATCGATCTTTGGTACAGGATGACTGAATGGATGTCACTAATTTCTGATGAGAGTAAATTTGCTCTTTCTTTATTCCAGATCTAGTCGGTCAGTGAGAAATCATGAGTAAATGGCTAGCAGGGTTCATGGAAGAAAGCTAGATTTTTTGTGACTGTTAAAAGCAATTACATCGTGTTTCACATTTTTTATCCCATGAGGGATTGCGCTAACAGCTTTTTCAAGTAAAATACGCGTTCAGAAGCCATCAATAATAAGGCATTCGAATCTGTGGGAAGTGTCACGTTCGATCAATGATTTAAAGTCGTGATTTACTCTAAAAAACGCGTACAACATAAAGAAAAACAATTTATTTCAATGCGCTTCACTCAAACAAATGCCTTCCGAAGTGTTACAGAGAACGAAAGTTGTGGTGAAACGGTAAAATAAAGTTTTTCTCGAGAATTTTCCACTTAAGCGATCTTTCCTACAATTTTTTTCGTTTGTGGCTAACTAAAGTAGATGCCTGAAGCTGCTAAATGAGAGACTGTTCTACCCACAACGGGCTATTTCATGGAAGATGTTGAAGTTCACCAACCGGGTCCACCATGATAAGATGCGTCCGTTACCATTTTTCCTCCAGCTAGCGGAGCGGGAGTGTGCTGTTGAAAAAAACTTTTCGGACCTTCCATTTTGATTGATGGCATGATGGGATTTATCACAACGTGCGTGCATGTTTTTAAATGTGACTCAAGACCCTTGTCTTTTTTGAAGTTCGACTCGCACCGACCACAAATGAAATTATACTTCGGCATGTCGCGCTAGCAATTCATTGAAAGTAATCAAATTTTTACTCGAAAAGAAGAGTTTAGTATAATTTACCTGTAGAAATGCAGCAGTATTCTTAAAGTTCAATAGGAATCGCAAGCGCTACACTAGCGACGCAGTACAAATGAGGCGAATATGTTGCACGTTTGACTATCCGATTCCGAAAACTACGAAGTACAACCAGCGAACACAAGTATATGACACTCAGTTGCAGGCACATTTTATAAGCTATGTGAATAGCGTAGGAGGTTTGCATTTTTCTATATAATACTATTGGCACTTATTTTTTCCAACTTAAAAAAAGTAACGTCCGTAACATAGCATCCCAAGTAAATATTACGCACACTTTTATTCTAGAAGCCCTTCTAATAATTAAGTTTCTTGGTAAGTAAATATTTTCAAAAAGTCTTACATTAGTCAGTCTCGAATAGAACGGAAAGAGTAAACATGGGGAGTTGGAGTCTCTTTTCCATTCTTACTCATCGACGTGAGTATTGAGATCCATGGTATCGCGGGCGCATATGGAAGAAGACAGATTTCAGGGTACGGGTGTGGGTGTGCATGTTTATCTTCTCTTCATCTTACACGGAAAACAAAACCCACACCATGTTGAATAATCAAGAAATGTTTCCTAGGAAGTACCATGAAAAAATGTCAGTGTTGGATTTTGCGATAGAAGGTTACGAAAAGAAAAGGTAAGCGCAGAAAGAGGAGCACATTACAATCGAAGAGCTCCTCACACAATAATGTCGCATAATACGGCACTTTTACTGGCATCACCTGGAGATCTATCCGGACCGAGACTGGCAGGTATTCATTTTGTGACCAGAGAACGTGCCAAGCGTGATGGCTCACAGATTACGCGCTCTGAATTACCTGGCGTCCTGCCTGATATCCAGCTTATGCAGAATCTCATAAAGCGGAAAAAAGGTAGTGTGTATGACGCTGTTTATCGCTTACGATTCACCAAGGAAGATGCACTGCAAACAGTTAACAGGTTTTTCTCACAAAATTGGGCAAAACACATTTACATTATATACTATAGTGGCCACGGAGAAAAAAATACAGGTAGCTGGGTTTTTACAGATGGAACAATTTCGTGCCGAGAAATTATTAGCGCTTGGTGTAACTCCGGCAAGTCTGAGACATCTGGATTATTTATTATCAGTGACTCGTGTTTCGCAGAACAGTGGATTTTGGGAACAAAACAATTAGAAACGACCAGTTGCAAGTTTATTCGTATTTTGTGCTCATCAGAAGCAAGTGAAGTGTCGGTGGACACTTCAGAAGGAGGCGATTTCACTGTGAAGTTTACACAGAATAACGATGGAAGTCTCGCTACTCCTGCAGTCAGCTGTGATATTGTGTATGGTCGAACGCAGAACCGTAAGACATATACAGATATGCGAAACTATGTTGACTGTGAATGGCCAACGATTGCTCAAAATAGTGGCCCGACTCATGTTGAATCCCATGACACACAGGTAGAATTCGAGGATGAAATATATAGTTCCAGGCAAGGTTTATACGCGGTTTCTCATCAGCGACTAGAGAAGCTCCAAGAAGCATCTTATTACCGCCAGAAAAGAATGCAAGAAGCAAGGCAACAGCGACATGGACGATACATGAATGTTGAAAACCGTTGAAATTATCCAAACACAGACTATCCACACCAATCGTAAACAAAGAATACAATAAACATAAAACGAACACAAAACTCATAAAACCACCATTATCATAAATACCAGATAGCTGACATTTGTGAGAAATATAATTGAATTCGATGATTCCTTTTTCGTTTTTTTCAAAAATAAGTACTGTTTGAGAGCACCTATATGGTAGTAAGTAGTTACTTCGTGCTAGTCTCTCACTTCCTTCTCATTCCACGTTTGTATATGTGGATGAGGTTGGACATGGCTTTGCCGGTGGATCTCTGCGTGCTTTATAATAGTATGATTGTGGCCCTCGGTGTGAGTGTGCGTGTGGCATAGCCTGTCTAGGACGAAGCTAAACAATTGGATCCCATCCAATCATTGTGACACAGCTAGAATTCTATGGGAAGATACTGGAAATCCAGTGATTCCGACTTTGATGTCGGATTCCAAAGGATGCCAGTAAATGTTGACTACATTCGACTGGTCTTCGCCGGATCTCGACGAAATCCGAGAAAGTCAGAAATGGAATCCGGGCCACTGACGTTTTCGACTTGAAAATTTCATTGAACATGGAAGCAGTATTGCGACATGAAAATATTCGAACATTTTCCGATGAATTTAGCCTGATTTCAATGGGAAAAATAAGAATTAGCCTGGAAGTCACTGAGAAATGCTAAGATCTATTGGCTTGGAGTTCTGTATTCATGTCCCATCTAGTTGGTGTTCGTTTACTGAAACGGTTGGCCGTCAAAAGGTCGAAAGGAAAAATGTCGAATATTCAAAGGGGAAAAATATCGAAAGGGAAGAATGTCGAAAAAAAATATTGTCGTGGAAAATGATCGAAAAGAGTGTTTTCGAAAATTCTGACTTGAGAGAAGTATGCTTTATTGTGTACGTTATTACTAACATGTGATAATCGAAATAAAGCATAAAGAAAAATATAAAGAGAAAATAATTAAATGCTATTTTTTTCGTTTTGCTATTGTATATGATAAGCCATCTAAGTACTCCATAGCACTTATAACGCCATCATAATATCGTTGACCAAGATTATCAATACGACGTTGAATTGCGATTGTTTTCCTTGTTGTGAATTAATAAATGAAATAGTTGGTGACTTTGATTGAGTTTCATCTTCTGAAGATGCGACAGCTGTAGCCATAATGGTAGAATTTTAGTTATATATTTACTCTTTTGTAGGGATTGTTTACCTAATCTTTATCAAATATTAATCATCATCATCACTGTTACAAGAGGTCCCAAATCAAGACTAGTAGAATTATGAGAAAAAAAACATGAATTATTCATATTTAGAGGGCATCATTTACTCAGAATCTGTTTTTTCCCAGTATGCGCACGCCCTATATATAGAGGTCTGCGATATCAAAATTTACCGGGAACCGCGGTTCCGGTATTGGTCCCCATTCGTTCAAAAGCATCGGTTCCAAAAATAGTAATTGGAATCTTAGGACCGTTTAGTTATCGAAAACTAGCTACGAGTTGTGGTAGAATGAGGTATCGTTCATGCTTTTGGATGCTGCTGAATAGAAGATTCATATTCCCATCTCAGGACCAGCATAAGGTATAGTATGTGATATGCATTATGCATGATTTCCTGTCAATTATCTGCTGAAAAAACTAGACGTCAGCAGTCATCATAAAAAACGGTCTCGCGATTCCTTTAGCAGTTCCGTGATGAATTTTTCTACGGTTCTGGTTCTGAGAAACGTTAAGAAACAGGTTCCTATTCAGTTCTCAGTTCCACATTTTTTGGAACAGCAGACATCTGTCCATATAAATGTCAGCTAACACTAACATTTGAGAGTGAAAGAAATGCCTTTGATCTGACAAGGCTCAGGATCCGCAAGATTAGGGCTTTTATTTCTAGGGATAGTGTGCCAAGCGGCTCCAGTGCATAGACGTCCATGTGAATGACAAAACGACAAGGGGTGTCTCAATTCCGCCTACACTAGAGGTGGATGTCCAGCGACTCTATGTACCATTCCACTTGATAGAGGGCATCTGTCTTTTTCTTCTCTTTCTCTTATCGCTATTTTCATCTCGTCGTCGCTTTTCTCTATTTCTCTCTCTTCTTTTCCTTTTCTCGCTTGACCACTATTATCTCGCTCTCTTATTCTTACGGAAAGTGTTTCTCTCTAAGAATCGGAGAAGAGAAAATAGAGCGAAGAGAGAAAGGTTAGTAGTGGGATTAGTTGGTCAGATTCTATCCGGTTATAGTTGGAGTAAGTTGTAATCGGAACGAGCTAGAAGTAGCTTGTGTGTGCCTTGTCCTCAATAAAAGAACTATGACTGATGTACACGAAAAAGGAGTGGACCTCCCTTCTCGTCTTATCATACTCTTCTCATATTTCTCGCATCTCATCCTCTTCATGTCTCATCTAGCTCTATTGCGTCCTGTTTATTCAACTCATCCGTCTCTCCCTCCTTTTCTTTACAGCTGGTTGCAAATTTTTTTATAAGATAGAGCCTTAATCTTATGTTTATTTTATATTTCCAGCGAGTAAAACATTTTTTCTGAAGTAAAGCATGTATGAATGCTATAAGAAAGATAAGCGATTCACTCTAATAATAGTAGAAGAATGATAAATACTGGAAATAAAGATTTTGGGTGTGGATGAGGGGATGCAAATGCTACTATTAACACCAACACCCATTTCTCGTCTCCTCTGCACGCTGGATTTACATAAATTGATTTTAAAGATAAACACTAGAACTAAAACTTCTGTTAATAGCAGTGTCATGTTCACTAGTAATGAAAAAATATTAGATTTCACTGGCTAGCCAATTGAAGGTGGTATATGCTGCTTTTCTTACGTGTTTTGATAGCATGTCGAAAGTTCTATATTTGGTGAATACCCCACCTGGACTAAATGTATGCATGAAAAAACATGATCGAGTATATTTAAATGATTAGACTAATCAAAATTTTACCAGTCCATTCGATTCATGTAGAACTGCGTGTTGTGTTTTATGCGCATCGTTTAGCGAGATAAGGTTCATATGTTATTTTCGTGAAAGAAAGCACTGTTAGTGAAATCGCTGTGAAAATCAATCAATTATGTGTTCTTGAAAATACCTTTAGCATTGGAAATCATAAGTGACGATAAAGCTATGCTTTGGTGTCCATCTTTACGAGTAGGTATTTAAAAATTCATTTAAAAGATCGAGCAAAGCTTGTTGAGCATGAGTATCTTGCTTATTTGGAGATTCGATCAATTCCTTACCGAAATTCGAACCTCATTTTTTATAGACTTTTTTAATCGCCAAATGGTTTGCTTGCAAGTTCGCATTGCATCAAAAACGATTTCACAGATTCTGACCATTCACTCATTCCTTCTAAAACTGTTTTGCCAATCTGAACATTTGAAATCCACTCACTTTCCTCTTTTTTTTAATTAAGATACGGTAAATATGGCTTTAATTCATATACCAAGTTTCAAACACTTTTCTATACAGTCCGTTTGAAAGGATGAAGCTCTTGTTGAATCGTAAAGATATTTATCCTGGTTATGAGATATGAAAAATCTCATTTAGTGATGATGATTGTACTCTTGAGCTTTATGTGTTCCAATTTAACCATACTTGGTATCGATCAATTGTGACGAATTGGTCGAATCTCCAAAGACACTTGACGCTTGAGATCAGTACATTTAATGATGTTCTTTAAAATGAACTATGCGTGAATACGAGAGGAACTATGTTTTTCGTAAGTTGTGGAAGACGAAAGGCACCAAAAAGGGATTAATACACAATGTAAAATAGATCTGTGAAATTTGAACAATTTTTGAGCCACGGTAATTTGAAACTTGAAATGGAATCAAAATCTGTGGGTTGAAAAACAGTCTCAACTCTTCTCCTATCTGTAATATGTAGGATTTTCGAACGCATTACTATTTTCTGTTTCGTATTATTGCGACTTTTTGAAGTTATCAATATCGTTTCCCTCTGGAAGGAGAACAATGTCGATTCATATAAGTCACAGTCTGTGAGACAAACGAGAACTAGGATTTACTCTCTATCTGTCTCAATATGTATACTTCAACATTCATTAATAGTTATATTGCACAAAACTAACACTTAATAAATGCATCACAAAGCGATTTTTTGTATTAGCGGTATGGTTTTCTTTGCCACAATGTTCAAGTATTGTATTATTTCAATTCAGGGTACCTTCTTCAACAGAATTTAAAAATTCTGTACAAAAGCCATCGCTCATTTCGATTTTTAGTTTTTCTTGTGATTCAATAATAGACTGCTATGAACATGCATGAAAATTGGTAACGATCATAGTATTCTGTAATCTTGACTGCAATATCTATTTAACAAGTATTGAAATTTATTCAAAAACTGATCGTTGTAACTGCCATCAAAATGCGTTTTTTCGCAGACCCCGTTGCTGTAAATTATATAGTTACAATTCACGACAAATCTGAGAAACCTTGGTCCTTTATTTTCACATTATCATTCGAAGTTGATAAGAAAAGAAATTTGGTTTTCATCAGTTTTTGAAAAAAATGATGTCACCATTATTTATTTTTTTATAATTCTAATTAAAATTGTACTTAATTTTTACAAAGTAGATCTAGGTAAGGAAATTTTTCATCTTTACTATATATTACTAATTGGATGTGTACATTCATTATTTGTAGTTATTTTTCTGTACAAACACGTGTTCAATAGATCGAGTTGTAAAACGATGTGGGCAAGTACATAGACGAAAATGTACAGAAAGTCAATTATTAATCTAAGATATGCTCCATTTCAATTCTTATGAAAGTTTTTTTCCTTCTTCACACACACGCACCTATACAATTGTGTTTCTTTAATTAGATTTCTCTTCAATAAAATATATGCTCTGTTACATTGCTTCTCCTTTCCCTCGAACAGTACTACATTCTCGCCTGTACCGTGTCAATTATAGTACTAATGTATGGAATTTATTCGCACTAGCATCTATTTGACCAATATAGACTAAAGTACAGGCTCCGAATAATAGAGAATGCCGTTGTGTATTATTTGGATCAATTTTGACATCGATAAACACAATATACCAAACAGTTGATCAATTCAAAACCTAGGTTATATCTCGGCAAAGAAAATTTCCTTCACAAATGACGATCACCTTCTGTTTTCCTATTAACATATGCAATATATCAACATGTTTTTTTATGCGTCATGCTTGTTTTTGGTGATTTTATGCACAGCGAGAGGCCATCTACAACAGGCGAGTTTAAAGTATATCTAGTAGAGAAAAAAACTAACTTAGCATGCTTCTTATTTGCTTATAATAGTTCTATTATCTCTCTGCCTTTCATCCTTCAGCAGAAAATTTTTCGAAAAAAGGTTAATCAAAGGAATCGTATGAGCAACAATTATCTTGACGAACGTGGCGAAGATCGGCATATAGTGATCGGCATAAAAAACATCATGTTATACATGCAAATGATTTGGAACAATTGATCCCGAAGAGTTGTCATTGTTGTCAGTATTGAGATAAAACATGGTCAGAATACGGTCTATCATGCCCATGTAATGGCTATGAACGTCAAATAATTACGAACAAATTTAATGAGTGTTTTGATAAAGGTTATCGCTAGTTTAGAATAAAGATTAACAGCAAAGCTATTTTCTTATAATATACTACATACCTTACCGAATAACTAGTCCTGCATAAAGGATTTTCAATGTACTATTTTATTGTTCTCTCTTTCTTCTCTATCGATTCCTTACCCCAGCCATCATATTTAGGACAGTTCAGATTCACACAAATGATGAATATTTTAAAAGAAACGCAATAAATTTGTTTCACTTTTCTTTGAATATGTGAACAAAATCGAACAATAGTTTTCTCATTTTGTAAAGAAGGTCTACTACTACTACGTATTTTTAATAATGCCACAGCTATTCTAGCATGAAGTGATTGTAATATGCTAAACTATATTATACCCTTTGATGATATTTTCATCGATTGCAAAACAGAAAGCCGGCAAATCGTTTAAATGTCATCGGGGTCAATACTCATTCTATTCTGTACATAAACTGTCAACTCATAGCTATATATATATCAAGAATGGAAATAACATGAAAATTGATTTACAAATGAATGTAATACATACGGAAGATATCACAATATTCGAATATTTCGGCACAGATAAGCTAAAAATAACTAATAGTTATAAGATTTACTTTGTGACTTAGACGCTGCATTTTAATTCGAATATGTCTAACTTTGCTGAATAATTCTAAGAAGAAAACAAAAAGCTATTTGTGCAATTACTATGACTTATTTGAATGGGAAACACGTTGTAACTACTCTTGGCAGACAACGCTGTAGATCGTTTTCATCAATCTAACATCTATGTTCTTTTCATGGAATTGTCTAGATAGACATTCAACAAGGGATTAGTACATACGGCTAAATGACAATGCAATTGATCGAATATTGATAATATCTCGAGCAAACCATTGTATACGAAAACAGATTTCCATTTTATTATCATACACAGTTATTGAATGTTAATTCTTAAGAGAGATTCAACTATTGTTTAAAAATACACTTGAGACAAGTTCTCTAATCATAAATATCACTAAATCAATAGTTCTTAGATACATTCAGTAGAAGCCAAGCGATATTATTGCTGCATTTTGCTCCGAATAGTTAATATCAATATCTTCAGAATAATTTCGTGACCGATAATGAACTAGCTCATTTTGAATTGCGTATTTTTATCACTGAATAGATTTTATTAAAAGAAAAAAAAATGCATCTGCAGATATGGTTTCAAAGGCTCTACATTGTACAGCAAGAAACTTGTTTTAAACGTGTACTTCATTCTTTTGAAAAAAACCTACAGTTCTCACACTTTTCTCAATATTCTGGTATATTCTACTTTTTACTAAAATATAATCACGTCAATGATATGAATATGACATGAAAAACACGGTCATACATTTTCGGCCACCCGGAATTATTCGAATATATTCATTACATTTACCGTATGCTTGTCTTGAATCAACTTACTTTGGTACATATGGTATTTGGTCAGAGAAAGAACCGTTATCTGAAGAAAAAAATAATAGACGTGAAGTCGATGTTAATATGGGTATATTTTACAGATAATTATTGAAAAAACATAGACAGGGTATCATTGGTGAAAGATATCGATGAATGATAGTATTCGAATTCGTCATTCAAGGCTAGGCGGAAGTTTTCAAAAACGTTGAAGAATATTCTATCTTCTTCACATGTGAGGGAAATAGGATAGGCGTATTCTATTGTTGTATTCACCCATGGAAAGCCAGATCCTGCAGTAAGAATTGACTGCAATAGAGTGAAGATTTCGAAAGTTTCATTGTCTCACATGACATTGGCTTCATATGATCGATGTATAATCATGAAGTTTTTAGAGATCTATCGATTTTTTGAAAGAATAACTGACGACTAAAATTTTGTTTGACATCATTCCTTCTGTGTTACTCGTAACACAAGTGATTCGAGTGGATGTGCAGAGAGTCTGATCCTTCTAACTATGGTCTTCTTCTTCTTGTCATTCTACCGAACATGCCACGGTACAACTCTCTTCCCCAATCGGTAGCCCAGTTCGTGAAAACATCAAGACCAATAATGTTTTTCATTAAAGGCAACTATTAGATGAGTTCTGGTAATGATTCTATTGTAAATAAAAGCATTCAATCAATTGACATAGAGTTTAGATTGGCTGAGATATTTCTAAATTAAATTACATGAGAATAAGAAAAATCAGTGGAGTTGAACTATATAATAAATTCTATATCAACGATTTCTATGACCTACGATCGACAGGAAAGCTTATGAAATCTCCTGGTGACTTAAAATCTTCGATACAGTCTCTTGGAACTTGAGACTGTAGTAGGAATCATTTCATAGATAGAGAGAAAAACGACTATCCTTTGTGAATGAGTACATCAGTGATGTATTACTAGAATTCAACATGTGACTTCATTTTTCTAGGTTCAAATTCACATATTTCTCGTGTCCACTTTGAATTATTACTTGTTCATGGTACCGAATTTTGTTGGAAATGTCTTAATAAAAAAAGTCTAAAACAACGATATCACCTAAACAGTATGTTGTTATCGTCTCGTATTTTCAATAATGATTTATATTTTCAAGATACGTCCTTCGTTTTCCCAGTACAGATTTATCTATATCATTTTCATCATTACTTGATAATAATAATATTCAATCGGTCATACATAACTCAATACTTTTTCACGTCATATATCAACTGATCCATCACAATATCAACAGTGTATTCATCCCCATCAATATCCATGGATGTAAATTCATTTGCATCTCTTCAATCAATTCCAAATATAGCACTACCACCACCACAGCAACAAGTTATTTTATTTGATATCAGGCTGTGAGTGTGAGTGTGGATCCTTCTCATCACCCTCACGCCCACACCTTATCTCAAACGATTGGATTTCCGTGTTGGTTTACTCGAGGTTAAAATCAGTTCGTATCTCAGCCATCTTGCGAGTGACAGTCGGGAATCTTTCCCCCTATTCTTCTCTCATGTAATTAGTAGAATGAAATGTATGATTTTGTTTATTTAGATTTGAAGAAAACATTTCGCTAGTTTTCCTTTCTCCAAACGGTACAATCAAATTTCAATTCACTCACACATATATGGAATGTCGAATAGTACTTGATAAGACTGCGCTATGGAAAATAACCAACGCTTAATCACTACTACATTAGTGTAGCTTTTCCGACAACAAACATTCAATTGTTCAAAACAAAATAAGGTAGATGCGCCTACGAGAGAAATCAAAAAGACTCAGTACGACGATTTCGATATCAGCTAGCAACGATAAGTAATTGATCCTGGACCGATGCCGATAATCGAGAATGCTCCAGTTACACGGGACCTATACGTCGTGACAACTAAAACGTACTGGGTGTTCTGTTGAAGGACGTATTTTATTTGAAACTGATTATTGTTGCCACTATCATCATCTTCCCTGAGCAGATTGTTAAGTATATTTGAACTGCTAAAACTATGAATATACAAATAACCATACGTTTCCATCGTACTATTACTTTTGAGCGTATATGTTCCAGTGATTGACACGTTCACTTGGATCGCTTCGTAGTAAAAAATTGATCGAAAAGACTTTCGACGATAGAACTTTGGATTGTTTTTGGTTAATATACTCGAATATATCGTTATTAAAGTAAACGGAGTTGTATCAACAGTTGTCAATGTAGATATACTTAGCGTTCTCGTCGTAGATCGACCTAAAGTTGTCATTGTAGATAGACTAAGCGTTGTCGTGGTAGATCGACCTAAAGTTATCATTGTAGATTAACTAACAATCAGATAAACTATGAATGCTCAACCAGTAACGGTACATAATACGGTATAGTCTTCACTCATGTTTTCCCGATATTAAAACCCAATTTGAAAAAAATGTTACCCGTTTTTACATGTAGAAACAAGAAATCTTGTAAGTTCTATTACAAGGCATTTTCCTCGCTTTGATTTTAACTCCTAATACGAAGTACGATATGTCAAAGTTAAAGAGAAATCGTCCACTGTGTACTTATAGTTGTCGTGTACTATTGCCTTGATCAGTGGCTGGCAAGTATTTTCCGTTAAATGTTTGTCAGAATCAATAAAATATAGCCATTCAGAAGAAGAATGACTTTGCTCGAAATATTTCTCAGCTTATTGAAGCAGAAAAAGGAAGAGATTTGATATGAACACCCAATCATTGTTTTCTCATTGAAGATGTAACAAAAACATTGTTAGAGCATTATGAAATTTCTCGAGAGACACTAAAGTTTTCAATTACTCAATGAATACATGTGGTTTTCCGTTATAAATGAAATCTTGAAAACGAACTTTTAAATATTGTCAACAATGGAAGTGTTTGTGCTGATAGCTAAAAAGATGGATCATATTCGGGCCAAATGAAAGCTCTCGCCACCAAATTAACAATCTTTAATTATTAGCTGCTGTTGGCTTATCTAGAGGGAGATATTCCAACTTTTAGGTATTTACAGGGTATGTAGGATACTAACAACATAAAATGACGATCAAATTTCTTTTATTTGCATGATGTTTGAACGCAACTCATCGAGTTGCATAAGAAAAAGTGTGTTTCAAGTTTTAAAAAGTTTAAAAGGCTTTTTACGAAGGTCAAAATTTTAGGTCTGTTTCTCTGAATATTTGAAAATAATGGTAAGTTGGATTTTTTCTTTAGATTGTTTAAACTCTCCTTTTAAAGTTTGAAACACACGTGATCCTAGGATACTCTGTAAATACCTTAAAATTGGAATATCTCCCTCTAGGCAAGCCAACAGCGTCTCATGTTAGTTTGCCATTGAGACCTTTCATTTGACCCGAATATGACCCATCTTTTTAACTAACAGCACAAACACTTCCATTGTGATTTCAAAACAGAAGGGGAAAAAAGATGTTGAATTACTGAACTAATTAAATGTTCATGTGTTACAATGGCGTATTCACTTTAAAAACAATAATATGAACTGTTTTACATCTACTTCTATTAGCTTGTGTAGACTTACTTTTCCATGGACTGAACCGCAAGAGAAGAACGGCTATAGTTGTTATAACCATCGGAGAAACCAAAAGACATAAGCCTAAGACGTGTTTCTTGCGTGCATTTCGGTACGATGGATTTGTAATCGATAAGTGTTGAGTTTCCACTGCTAAATTCGGAAATGCTTGCATGTTTCGATTGGATTGCACTCGAGTCAATAGGGGAAGAGACGCCAGATCCTCACGAGTATTGCAAAACACATTTCCATTTCGTCTCAGAGCAGCAAGATCTCTCAAATGATTACATGGCTGAAGATCATTTGTGTCTAATGATTGACGCGTCAACGGACTTGTCCCGTTTTCCAGGATCCATTTGGTTATAGCTTCTCGCTCGTAGGTATGTCCATCTGCTGCAATTACTGGATCATGAAAGAGCTGAAGCGTTATTGGACAGGTGAGATCTTCATTATCGTCGATGTTGGATGGCACAGATGCCGACATCATAAACAACGAATTAAAATTCTGCATTGGTGCACATTTTGCCGGTCAAAAAATTGAACTGAATTGCTGGGTGGAGACGTAGGTGTCCGGTGAAAAATCGTCAGATATTGTAAGATTCTATGAGACTTGCGTCGGATTTTGTGCACCAAATCACAATTAAAATCGATTGTAATCTTCGGCATGAAAGATAATTTGATAGTTAATCCAAAATAATTTTTTAAAAGCAAGTATCAGTTTTCTTTTAACCGAATTCTACTTGATTTTAATCAAAATTCTAATTGATTAAGAAGATTGAGGTAGAATTTTGATTAAAATCGAGTAGAATTCGATTAAGGTGAAAAATATACTTGATTTTAAAAAGTTATTTTGGATTAACTATCAAATTATGTTTCATGTCGAAGATTACAATCGATTTTAATTTTGATTTGATGCATAAAATGTGGGTATGGATGTGGGTGTAAGTGATAGAACACGCACACTCATAACCACTCTCAAGAAAACAGAAATAAATAGAGAGATAATAGAAAAGAATCAAGGGGGAAAAGCAGAGGAGTGTGGGTTCAAGAATGTCACGGTGATGTTTTTAGCTTGAATTTTCTAAGGACCAAGTCCAATAATTTAGTTCTCTTTATTTCAGCATGCTTTAGTGAAATCTAATCTCGAGATATGAAAGCGGATGTTCAATATTCTGTATATATGTTTTGATTCGGTTCTCTCATGAGTGTAGCAATTCTTTTGTTCAAAGCTGCTAATTTGTAAACACGGAAAAGCTTGTACGTGTATTTACAATGAAAACAAAATTACTGAGTATATAAGGGTATTTATGTCGATAAAAGAGAATAAAATATGAAATATCAATCAACATTCCTGTCTTTGTATATACATAATTGTTCTGCGTGCTCAAAATAAATATCCGACTAACCTGACGGTTTTTTCCAATTTTCTTACGAATTACGATTTTTTTTGCTGTGAATAATATCAAAATATTCTCAAGGAGCCAATAGATAAAGCAGCATATTAGTCATCATAAAACAGTCATCGAAACTTGAATCAAAATTCTTTGCTTCTTTGTATCAGATGTCAGTGTGAGAGTGGGGCACATACACTGTAAAAAAAAAACGTAGAATACTAAACCCTTAAAGGGTTTATTAAAGTGCAACGTATAATAAACCCTTTTAAGGGTATTTGAAAATTTCCGAAACCCTTATGCAGGGTTTCGGAAATCAATAAACCCTTGAATAAACCCTTCTGAAGGGTTTCGGAAATCAATAAA
>OENT01000811.1:43582-74599 GCA_900239685.1 Rotaria macrura | reverse complement strand
TTTGGTAGTCTCTCTATATACATTGCGTAAGTACGATAAATTTTGCTGCTGTAAAAACATTATGATTATTTTGTTTCTCGTGAAGATAGATAAAAACTGATTGATACTTAAATGAAACAATTCTCGCTCGTGTTAAAGAAGATGTGTCACTATGAAAATATTTAATTGATTCCGTATTGTTCACTATCGATCTGTTATATTCTTATCGATAATCGAGCAGCAGAATGAATTTTCGCTTTCATGCATTAAAAATAGATGCTAAGCGAATTAATTAGCCAGTTGAGTAACAACTCAAACAATTGTCACGTCGAAAATAGTCAAACTATTTTAGATTGACCAAAAATTCCTGACAGAAATAAAAAATACAGCGTACTCAGCGCACGTCGTACACAAAAAACGTTTTCGTCAATATCATCAGCTTAGACCAATCAAATGGACCGTTTAAGAACAATCGATTATCTACTGATTAAACATGCTACATCACTAACAGAAAGTTAGTAAGCGTGTCCTATCTAGTGTTAAAAGGTAACTAAAATTGTCGTTTAGCATTAACTGGTATTCCGGAGCCAGCAAATTATGCCATTTTCAATGAGAAAGACGAACATTTGTTTCATGCCTTTGAAGGTACTGCGTTTAGACCTGATTTTGACAGTTTTTATATGTGTCGCATTCTTTAACATGATAGAGTCTGACTGTTGTCAACGCTGTTGGTGCCCAAATACACGAGAATTTACGGTTAATATTCTCGATAAGAGCAACACTCTGGTAAGAATACAAAAGTCATTTCGAGTAGATTAGGTATCCGAAGCTTTCATTGGGTTATTTAGGACGTAATACGAATTCATCGTGAATTCAAATGTTGTTCAGGCTGTTTCTGTTGGTGTGGTAGTTGTCCACATTGTATGCAAGAAGTTATAGTTGAATCGCCCCCGGGTACAATTATCGGCACTGTCACACAACTGTAAGTCGAGATTTTGATCTCAAGAATCGAATTTATTGATCTTTCTTTTGTGCAGAGGTAATAGTTTCGGTATGAGTTGTTTAATTAAAGATGCCTATGATACACCAACACTGTACATTATTGGTCCACGTTGGCAGTGTTATGGACCTGCTAGTTATTTCTGCGAAAATAAGTTCACTGTGAGTAATATTCTTATTTGAATATGCATAAGGCGCTTGCAAGCCATGAGCACAATAGTTGAAAACATTTAGAACCCGAAAGCTTGCCCTTGTATTGAAAACAGGCTTCAATCATACAATGATAAGATCATTCTGCAGTTTTTCGCTTTCGGCGAAATACGGATAAATGATGACAGGGGTACATGATTTTGCTGATTCAGTCAATTAAATTCATCCTTATTTTACTCTCCATTTATAAATAAGATGCACATGAAAAAAAGTTAAATTGCTCTCATTCAGCAATAACTGGAAACTTACAGGTTCTAGCAACCGAAAGCAGACATCGGTGGACGTCGAGCTAGGTTAGAATCAATTACTCGACCTGAGTTCAGTGTTGGTCAGTTGTTGATAGATATTTTCAAAAAGGCATAAATGTATACTTTATCTGCTCGATTTTGAGAAGTCGATAACAAAACTTCGCATAGAATGGAATACTAATTAACTTTTTTTTCAATTGTTTCAGCTATTTGGCAGTGATCATGAAACGGAGATCGGAGCGATTCATAAGAAATATTCTGGGTTTTTTCGAGAATGTTGCTCAAATCCCGATATTTTCTCAATGAAGGGTAAGTAAAACAATTTTATTCATGTTTACCGCGATGCAATTGCTATAAGTCTAGATTGACCGAATGCTTATATGCGAACTTTGTTTCGAATTGGTGTGAAAAAAGCTGAAAATTGTATCAAGACCCTGAAACTGATTTCACATAGTTCAGCAGAATGGGATGGAAAAAGTAACAAGAAATAGCAGCAGACTTTATTACGCATACGGCGTATTGAAAATGTGTAGGCAGAAAACATGTGTGATTAACTCAATCTTCTGTACATATTTTGAAAACTCAGCATCTCTGGGAAAAGTAGTGCACCATATTCCGAAAACAAGAAGATGTCGTGGCATCTTCTTTAGGAAATGCGATCATCTTCAGATGGAGATGCACCTACATTCTGAGAGATGCTCATCCCCTGCATCGGATAGCGTATCTCCCACAAGAGATGTCATGCCATCTCCAAACTTCGTAATATGTGACACTGCTGCCCCAGAAAAGATAAGCAGTCTGGCTAGAATGCTCAGGGCATTCTAAAAAGTATTCAATCTATTCATAGTCGAAACTCCGACTAGAAGTTCCATTTCTTGATGTCCTTTGCATAGTATTTTCAGAAAGAGAGGCGGAACGCGGCAATACATTCGAGGACTTAATAGTGATTCATATGATCGCATAATAGTTCAATAATGTGTTTCTCCAAGCTTTCTTTGGTTCATTCATTTACGACAGGCTGCTTTAAGGCACATTGTTGAGAACTATAATACAATTCCCGAGGGCTAGTTAAGAGTTATTCCCCTTCTTTCCTAATCAGATCTTTGGGACGACATGTGTATGAATGAATCGCGCTCATACGGTGACGTCCACGTTCGATGTCCAAGTATAAAATTTCTCGAATCTTTGTAGACCAAACTTCGCATATTTTAGTTATTGTATCCTCCTGCGTAGTCTTTAGTCTCTCAGAAAATATCATGGCTTTTTCTGAATATGATCGAAAGAAATTCTCTTCAGCCGTACACTTGTTTCATTCTCATTTGCATCATATGGTTCTACTTTTGCACCCCTAGTTCCCATGAACCTCGACGTCAAAATGAAAGCACTGGTGCTTGGAGCTCTATTCTTAATCGTATGTTTCTTTCAATACTCATTGATATCGCTGAAACCGTTTCGTTTACATCTTCGCAGGATTTTATGGTCTTTGCCACCCAGCCTCAGCCATGCAAATAAATCATATAGAAACCAATCGGCCTATCTCTTAAAGAAAAGACAAGTTCAATCTGCATGCATCAACTCTTGCTTTTCAGCAACCAATTAACTCGAAAGCTAAATAGCACTAATATAGCAATATATATAATTGTGTTTGATTTAAAATTAATTAATAAATGCAGAGAGAATATCGCCGACGCGTTTCGTGTTATTTATTAATATATTGAAACACTCTTCAGGGCTCTGCATATTACAAATAAAAGGATAAAAAGCAGAATAAAAATTAGTTAAAAAAACTAAAAACGAGCACAAAAACTTTATGTAGAATTTTAGAATATAACAAAAATAATAGCTTTAAGAAAACCATTTAAAGCAAAAATTATCAAAAGTATTATGTTCAAATAACACACTAATTTGAGTGATCATTATTTAAACCAAGATCTATTTGGAACTAAGGCATTAATGAGGACCATCAGTATACTGGCAAATAAATTATTTCAATACAAGAGTTCACCTTGACCTAATGAAGATTTTAACATCTGCCTTAATTAAAAATCTACAGGTAAAAACGTTATTAATTCATTTTTTTATCCGAATATCCAGTCTAAAGGTCACAATGACCTTATTTCATATGAAAACATTATTGTTACGAAATCTAAATTTTGTTTAAATATGAAATCGATTTAAAAATTAAAGCTAATGCAAACGGATCATAAAATTATTTTGATAAGGACTAATTGAATCCAAACACTTGTCGTACATTTCGAGGGTGGGCCATGCATTGTGCATTAAGTCTGTATTGACTAATATAAGTATTTTACATTGTTCGATATTTTGACTAGTCAATTGTTTGAATTTTGATAATTCAATTTGCATTTCAAAAAGCAAATATTATTTGACGCGGGTGGATGTGAGTATTTATATTTTCTTCGCCCATACCCACCCTCGCTTTCTTATTCATTATTGATAAATAACTGTCATATAACACTAATTTCTTTTTTCTTGTGATGTAAAGTAATTTCAATCGTAATTTCTGTTCTATGATTAACAAGTATCGTCTGTCTAATGAGAGATCGAGTCCATTTTTTGGAACTATATCGAGTCTTGATATTTCTTTGAAGTATTATACATTTGACTAGAGTATATCGATGTGTTTTCCTATATCCACGAGAAATCATCTGAACACATTCGAATTAGAGATAGGTACGGTTCGCATTTTTTAATTTTCAACCGAACCAACGAGTTTCTATTCCACTAGATATATGTGAAAAGAACTGATTTGATTCCTTTGTCTTTTCCCTTGCGATTATCACCAAGAAACAAGATGAATAACTCTGTATATTTGATAAGGAAGAGATATTTATTTTGTTTGAATTCGTTGAGTACTTGTCGAATTCGTGTTCTAAAATAATTCAAAGTTTCAAAAAGTATTTTACAGGAAAGTACGCAAAACCAAACATAAATTATATTTGAAGAATAAAAAATAATTCAAGAGTGCTTACTTCTTCATAATCTATTGATCCTCAGTCCAAGCAAGAGAACAAAGGGAAATTTCATTGATTCATAATGAATAGGTTAAACAAGAAAAAGATAAAATTGATGAAAATTTTCCGAGCATGTAGATGCGGATCAATGGGCGGGAATGTGAATCAAGTTTTCTTCAATAAAGGTATTCAAATCCTAATTATTGTTATGTCGTTAAATTAGATTTTAAAGATACCTCATGATGCTACATTGATCATTAGCCGAAGCCCGTCGTATTCCGAGTGTAGAAGAAGGGAACATTCATTCGTTTTACCACCGACCCACATTCTACACCTATTGTCTCATTAAGTAACGCTTCCATTGACTTAGGTTAGTTGAGTAAGAGAAAATTAATGTTTTCGATATCTTAGATTCATAGTAATTATATTGTATTGAAGTGTTTATTATTTTTCAAAAAAAGGCAGAAGGCTTTGCTTGGAAGCATATAAAACAAAATTCTAGCTTCTCCTGTTCTATAGATCATTATATACGATTCCAATAAGAAAACCAGGTTATCGATCATGTTTCATTAGGTTTCACGCTCATATATGTTAATGTTATAACTTGCGTTCAAGGGGGAAATAGCAGGCTTTTCGATTTGAAGTTACTTTAAACTAATTCATCGGTACTTTGAGATACTTGAAGTGTACTTTGAACTACTTGAAATGTACTTTAGTGGTACCTTTAGCTACTTGGAGAGTACTTTAAGCTACTTTAGTGTACTTTGAGATACTTGAGACTACTTTGTACTACTTGACACAACTTTGAGTCACTTAAAGCTTTTTTGTAATAAGTCTAATCATTATTTCTAAATGCTAGTGTTTTGATTCCTTATGCTATCGATAAATAATAACATAAAATTGGAAGACTCCTTGATTTAAGAGAAAGTCTCAATGAATAGTACAACAATATGTTTTCAAATAGTTTATTTAGAAAAGTTAGATACAAAACAAGAATATAATCGATTAGAAACGAGCTTTTGAAATATGAAAATAGATAAATGTTCAATTGCGACTTCTTTTTGTTGAAAGAGATCGTTGTGACTCTGATGCTATACGACGTTTAGCATTATTCTGTGATTTTGATGCGGGAACTGAATTGATATTAGGTGTTGTTTGTGTATTTATTGTTTGATCAGTATGCATGTGCATAGACGATACACATGATTGAGATGTTGGGACTTGCGATACTGAAATTGTTGATTGGATTTGCTGTTGTAACATCATTTGTTTTTCGGCTTTTTTAATTTCTTGCATATGACTGCATCCGATAGTTTGCAAGTGTTTATAAAAGTTTGATACTTATATTTTTTGATCATTTTTATTTAATGAAATAACGTTGCCACACTTGCACTTGACCGTGGCTTGCATAACAGAATTTCGATCAAAATCAATATTTAATTTAAAATCAATCCCTTCTTCTAAATGAAAATTTTCTAAATTTAAATTTTATCGGTTTTCATTGCACCATTTTTTTTATTAAATTAAGAACATGTGATCTATGTTCTGATAAAGATAATGAAGAAGTCCTTGCTTCTTGTATTGGCGTTGCCAAAGAAGAGATTGAGGATGTATTCATATTATTTTGTTGTTTCCTTTTTGTTGGATGTTTAAGTTGTTGATTTAATTTTTCTTTTAACACTTGTTTGAGTGACAAAAATCCAGAAGTAACAACACGTTTAATTAAAAATTTTTCGTTTTTCATTTTAAAACATGATTGTTCTTTTAATTCATCTAATTCTTCATCATCAATATCTTGATTGAAAATATCTAATGGATCTTCAATAATTAACAATGGCGATGTTGTTTTCACTGCCATTTTATTCAATAATTTTGCTTCTGGTTCACCAAGAGTAGTTTGAATAAATTGAAAAAAATCATAACCAGACAATGACAACACATTCGATGGCAAATGATCAGAATAATAAGAAATCGGCATGACAAAGTTCTTCTATAAGAGAAAATAAAAGTCTATAAGAAAATTTGTCAGTAACAAAGCTATTCCTCTGGAATCGGTGTATTGAATGAATTCACAGAAAGAAAAGAAGATATATATATATAATAGGTTTTTGAATAAAATTAGCCAATTGTTAACGATTAGTATCACATTTTCAAAAAGTAATGACCTCTACAAAAAAAATAGTAAGGAGTTCTATGTTTTTCTTAATGACTCTTGATGTTCCAGAACGATGTTTATAGGTCGAGAACGATTTTCTCAAATTAGTTGTTATTTATATATACATATACATTAGTGATTTTTAAAAATCTACTAATCTTATTAGAATTTATTTAAGGTGTTATTATGTCATGATCTATATTTTTGTCTAATAAATTTTCGAAATGTATTTATAAACGACCAATCGATCCTCAATACACTTGTACTCAAATTTTCTTTTACTTTAGCATCATCATCAGCTTTCGGATTGTGTCTAATTTATTGTCTTTAATAAAATTTTCTTTCTTAATGAATTAGTTCATGAAAGTTTATTTTCTGTTTAGACGTTCTTATATGTCTCTTTCTTATAAATCATATCTTATGAAAGGGCTGCCATCATTAACACCTTTTCTTCTTTCATTGACTAATTAATGATTGCTTTATAAATGAATATTAAATGAATATTTAGGTGTAGAACTATGATGGGTTTCTAACGAATTTCTTTTTTTTAACTGGATATAATGAAATAGCTTTCAAATAAAATATAGTTTTATTCTTATAATCCGTTAGATATTTAAGATCTCGTTATATATTATTCTTCGCTGAGCTATTATCATTATCCTATATTTAGTATTAGTTTTACAAAAGCAATTACATTAAATATTTTACTGTTGCTCTTTGATACAAACGAATCGCTGAGAAAAAAAGAAAATTTCAATAGTTGTCGAATTTTTTAACTGTAAGGTCTACATCTTGACCATTAAGTAGCTAAATGCTGAATTTCGTAGCTGTTTCAGTTAAATGGTAAATATTGCGCAAAGAAAATGAATTCGTCGAATGATGATGCTCTTCTTGATATTTTGGTTTTACCTAACGATATTTTTGAACGCGTTGATCGTGAGTTTTATGATGCCGTTAGATCAGTACCAGGTGACTCACTGGTTAAAATTTTGAAAATGCATTTAATAAATTCTGTTGGAAAATTGCTAAACACTCCCGATCTATTTGCTTTTCTCAATTTTGAGTCAGAAGAAACCGATGCCATTAAACTTGAATCTTGTTTTAAATCTAAAACTGGACAATTGGTTATCAAGCCTGGCATTCAAAGTAGTTCTTCATATCTTATAAAACTATTGAAGAAAACATTAAAACAAAAACAAAAACAAGAATCCGCATCAAAAGAAAATAATGACAATTATCAAAATTATAT
The DNA here is from genome assembly GCA_900239685.1 of Rotaria macrura. NCBI lineage: Eukaryota > Metazoa > Rotifera > Eurotatoria > Philodinida > Philodinidae > Rotaria > Rotaria macrura. Next base: position 66,784 of record OENT01000811.1, on the reverse strand, counting down.
AACGGATGAACTTCTTGATAGGAGATATTCATTTAGGATGTCTAAATCATATTCGGTAGAGGAAATACAACGTATCTAGATGGAAAGCCTAATTCTTACGAATTTGCTTATTTTTATTCCTTCTTTTTAAAGTTCTTCAGTCAAATAATGCTATATCAATAACGTTTCCAGCGATGAGCATTTTCAGGAGCATTATAAGCGTACAATAGAATATTTTTTAGTGGACTTCTTCATTTTTTTTCATTGAAAAACAGTAACTTCCGACATCAGATAACCATTCAGAGCTTGATAAATGAGCGAGTGTTGCACTGATTTTGTGTATATTTTCGTCGTGGCAATATCAGGGACAAGCATTAAATTAAGATTGCTGATTATTCTAAATGAATATTCCGTAGAAATTTTCTAACAGTCACTTATAGATTAATTCACTAGGCATTATATAGATATATATATTAGCTATTTAGATCAGGCAAACGCAATAGCTCACACAGATGCATTATCACTACTTGTAGAATTTGGTTGGTACTATTAATGCAAGGATATCACAACCCAGATCTTGTTGTTATTTATTATCTTTTAAATACAACTAAACTGAACAAAACTAGTAGTTTCTTTGGAACAGTTTTTATATGAATATTAAGCTATAGAACTGATCTATTGAGACTAAAACTTTTTTAGGAGAGATATTGAACCATTAAAAGGTCTGATTCATAGAAGAACATCCTAAATGAACTATTCTTAATCATCCACTATTAAGATCACTTATTATATGGTTTCAGCTGAACGATTCGAGGGGTGTACATCAATCAGGTCGATTTTTAACATCATTTATTGACAATTTAATAAGCAATTTTACACAGTCTCCAAATCATTTCAGATTTAGTGAACCAGTTAAAAATTTTGCTGTATGTCTATATGTTTTAGGTGGCAAACAGGTTTATGAATTTATTCGTTTGAATCTTTATGGGTCCATTCCCAATTTAGCAACCGTTGGTCATTTAATTAAAAATTCAGATACTGCTTTCAGTGAAGCAGAATTCCGCTTCGAATCTCTTCGACGATTTCATTTACAGTTTGGTTTCTCTTCTGAAGATACCACTGGTGTAATCCGTAAAGTTGAATATGATTCTAAAACAAATTCCTTCGTCGCGATTTGCTACACCAATTAATTACGGTGCTCCATTATTACAATTTTATCGAGCTGACACATTTAATGATTTAAAAACAATATACGACACAAATGAAATAGCACCGTTATTGAATGTTCATATGTTGCAAACAATACCAACTGAAGATGATGCATCATGCATTGCAAGACCTTTGCTGTTATCTGCGTACGGTGTTGACAATAGAATTACTGCCATCAATGTTTTGAATCGGTGGATGTATATTTTTCAACATTGCTTAGAAAAAAATGTTCGCATCATAGGTTTTTCCACAGCTAAATTTATACTGTTCATACTATTTAAAGCGCTATTTTTTGTGAATAGATGCCGATAGAAGATATGTAAGTGCTATGCGACTTGTCAGTGGTCTTTTTAAGCATTGTCCGATTTAAAATTAGATAAACATCAACATGCATTTAGAATGGATCTTCCAGAAGACTGGACGTGGTTTTTCCTTCGAAACAGTCAGCTATTTTTGTTTTCTCAAGATCCAGTTCATCTTGTTACGAAATGGAGAAATAGGTTACTATAATCAACAACTGACTTATGTTTTGGTTTCGATAAGCCCATGTGTTTCATTACGATGAAACTGCGATCGCAGTGTGACCCGTAATTACGGACAATTGCGACGTAGTTATGCGTAATTACGATAAAAAAATCGCAGTTACGCGTAGTTACGTCAAAAAATTCACAGTTACGCAAAAGTGCGTCCCAGTTAATTACAGCTATGCGTCACACTTGCGTTGCAATACATACGAGAGATGACTCAGATTAAGTTATCATTTTATTTGTATTTTTATTGTGAGCTTAAAAACTTGTTCCGTACAAAACATTAAAAAATTCAAATTTTTACAAAAAATTTAAAAAAAGAATTAATTCACAAAACTATAACTTAAAACAAAAATTTTAATTTCAAAAATTACGGAAAATAAATATCCAGAAAAATCAAAACATCAAACGCTAAAAAATTTGAAAATTTACGAAATTACAAGTTAAAAAAAATTATGCATTTCTAAAATCATGGAAAATATATATCTAGAAAAATCAAAAAAACAGCATCTCAAAAAAATTTTAAAAATAATGGAAAAAGCTTTCTTTAAAAACATGTTAAATAATTTAAGAAACAAAGTTTCAAAAATTGAACAACAAAAAAAATTTAGAAAAAAATTAAATATGTATTCTACTGTTTAAAGTAAAATGATTTATGAACGAAAATGTGACGAGCACTGCTATTTATACTGATTTTCTGTGGCTAAGTATTAGTGCTCGAGTGTGACCAATTATAAATAAGGAAGAATCCTTTATAATTGGTCAGTTACGTTTACAATGGATCGTACGATGCGATCACTACGACGCAGTTACCTTGGTCTACGTCGCAGTAAGCGTAGTTTCTTATAGAGACCTTCACTACGATGAATGCGGCGTAGTTACGCATAATTGCGGCGTAAAATTGGCTCTGCGCGTAACTGCGGCGCAGTTGCAAAAAAAGAGGCGACATCGGCATGGTTGATGAGCTTAAAGCTTGCTTGAAATCATCGTATCTTTGGAGATATGTTGCATCATTAAAACTCAGTAATAACATACGAGTGCACTTACAAGGTGACGTATCTGCCGGTCGTTCCGCTGAACAACTACTCGCGATTGGAAATGGCAAAATATCTGCTGACCCAGTTAGTGGACTTATTAATATTTCAGACAACTTTTGTAATATCGTTGAATCAGTTGAAGAACTCAAGAGTAAAGTGTTTCCAAACACTCAAGCTCACTACAAGGATCACAAATGGTTATGTGAACGTGCTATTCTGGCTCCGTAAAATGTCAACGTAAACGCCATCAATCTACAAGTTCAGCAACAGCTTCCTGGTGAAGCTATATCTTATAAATCAATTGATACAGTTAAAGATATCGACATGGTAGTTCAGTATCCAACTGAGTTTCTCAATTCACTCGAACCTTCTGGAATGCCACCACATTACTTGTGTCTGAAAATTGGATCATCTATTATGCTCCTAAGAAATCTGGATGCACCAAGATTATGTAATGGTACAAGGCTATGTGCCAAAACTCTAATGCCTCATGTAATCGAAGCAACGATCATGACAGGTTGTGCGAAAGGTGAAGATGTATTCATACGAAAAATACCTTTGCTCCCTTCTGATATGCCATTTGAATTTACATGACTTCAGTTTCTAGTACGGCTTCCCTTCGCTATGTCTATTAATAAGGCCCAAGGACAATCACTTAAAGTTGCTGGTGTCAATTTAGAAACTCCTTGCTTTTCTCATGGTCAACTTTATTTGGCATGCTCGAGAGTAGGAACTGGAAAGAATTTGTCTGTTTTTGCTCCGGATCGAAAACCGAAGAACATCGTGTACAAAACAGCTTTACAATGAAAAATTCTATTTTGGTGTTTTTTCCCTTGGAAGAAGTTCATCAATACAAGTTTAAAAAAGAAAAAAGTCTATAACGGCTTTAATATTTAATTAAATATTAAAATTAAAAAAGAAAAGACTCGAGTGTAGCTTGTGATATTGCAGATGAATAGCTATTGAGGACTGTGGAAACATCGTATTATCATCCGTGAATAATATGCTTTCGTATCATCTCCATCAGTGTGAAGCTAGCACGACGGAGCTAGCACGATGAAACAGAGATTCAACTATAAGTCTTCTCAGAAGTATTGCCGGCCCATAAAAACCAGACCATTCGATGTAGAATTTAATTCTGAATCAAACGGTGATACTTTTATTCCGCGACAATACTTAGGAAAAAATTTTACCTACACCTTTGTTTTCTTCTGAATAGGACAAAAAAACCAGATAGAATTTTCTCAGAGTATTGCTAGGGAATAAAAGTATCACCATCCGATCCAGAATTAAATTCTGCATCGAATGGTCTGCTTTTTATGTGCCAGCAATACTTCTGAGAAGACTTATAGTTGAATCTCTGTTTCATCGTGCTGGCTCCGTCGTGCTAGCTTCACATTGATAGCAATTTTTCTGATATTCTACCTCAAAGGATGGCAAAAACAAAAATAATGCTTTCTTAGACTGTAAAGCAAGTTTCATCATAATCACCGTCACCTAAACCCATGTCGATGCCTTTTATAATGGATGTAAAAATTAAAGAGATTGGAATTTTATTCTGAGTATCACATGATTTTAGAGGAATTCTTTGTTTTTGATTATAATAGATTACAGAATTTAATTCCTTTTCATGGATTATAATCGATGGGACTTGATTTTAATCGAGAAAATAATAATCAGCTCATGATAAAAATTGATTATAACTGGAAATCGATTCTACTTGTTTAATAAAAAAGTCGAAGGCACTCGATTATATTAATTTGAATCGGTTGCAATAGATCAAAATTGATTCAAATTCTGAATTTAATAGAACGTAATCATGATTGTTCGATTTTCATCTATTATTTATATGTGAAATCGATTAAAATCATGAATGTACTGATTTTTGGCATAAATGTTTTTACATGGAAAGCGTAATCGGAAGAATATGAAACTGCAAACATTAAAAACATTATTATTTGACATAGGATGGAAATTTTCTCCTCTAAATATCTCTGAGATTCAAATACATTGATGTTTATATTAAAAAAATAGGACATTTACATTAAATCGGTACTGAAATGTAAAAATAAAAATAAATTCATTTCAGACGACTTATTTCTGTCAAAAAATTGCAAGTTTACCTTGTTTGTTGAAGCTGAAAACCATAATTTTCTTTATATAGAGCTTTTAAAATATTACTTAATTAAACTATTATATGGCATCGTTAAAAAACTTGTGCAAAATTTGATTTAATCATCGTAAAATTGCTTTAAAAGAATGCTAAGCTTCCCTTATTGTCATGAACTATCTATGTGAGAGTGACATGATATAATGCGGCATTGATAATTATCACGATGAGAAAATAGTTAAAATAAATTCTTTTCTGTTTAAAACTAAATTTTTTTTCATTCTTTTCAAAGCTTGTTGTCATTTAAAATAAACAGAAATCTTTCTCTCATCGATATATCAACTGGGATCATTGACGAACATTGGATTTTTTCAGAACGAAACAATTTATGAATACTACGACATCGAGTAGTGTTCCTGGCTCACTTTTAGCTGCACCTTATCAATTGAACATTTGGTTGGGCTCATTTCTTTGGGTGACAGGTAATATTGGTTCTATTGGAAATGTTATGGTGTATAGCGATTCAATAGTTCGTCAACGAGCTTATGCAATTTATCTCTTGTCTGAAGCGATGTCTAATATCTTGTACTTTAACTTTGGCTTGATGACAAGAATACTTCAACAAGGATTTCGCATTCCAATTTCAGACCGTTATATTGGCATTTGCAAACTTCGGCAATTCTTTTCTATTTGGAGTAATCAAGTTTCGTTTACTTTTTTCTCATTTGCATTAATCGATCGGATTTTATCTGCACAACGTTCGAATGGTATGTTGAAATCAAAATGAACTGATTTTACATGAAATGATTCTTTCATTAAACACTAAATCTAGTTAAGAAACATGTCTAACTAATGTGAGATAGATTCACTCATCTGTAGAAATCAAAATTGAAATCAATCAAATAAAATTTAGCAAATCGATACTTGAGAGAATTCAGTAGAATTACTTTTGAAAATTGTAGCATCGATTTCCTTTGTTCACGTCTGTAGAAATCTAGATTCACGCCTTTATGTATGTTCGTTCTTCTTGTGTATGTTTTCAAAAACGAATGCTATTATATTGTGTTTTCTTATATATTCAAGTCTATCGTCAATGGAGCAATCGGATATCGCTAGCTTACAAAATGTGTTTTCTATGCACAATCTTTTGGCTCTTGTTTGTCTGTCCTCGACTTATTTTATATACGATCAAAGATGGACGTTGTGTTCCTGTAACAAATTTATACGGTCGTTTTGATTATTTTATTGATGCGATTTTCAAAGGTATATGCCCACCTATCTTAATGTTTATACTTTGCTATCTACTCGTGCGAAGCGTGAAAGACGTTCTTCATCGAAAAATTGGTCCTAGTATCAATGGACCAATAGTGGGAACTGCACGCCGATCAGCTCTTCAACAAATGGATTCGCAACTTGCATTGATGCTTATTATTCAATCTATCAATGCTATGGTAACTTTTATACCATATGCAGTTGAACGTATTTATACAGATATCACTAGCAATTGGTCCAAATCGGCACTACGATTAGCTGACGAAAAAGTCTTTGTTGAGCTCAGTCATTTATTGTCATACACATTTTTTGCCTCTGGTTTTTACGTGTCGTTTGTCACAAGCGGTGGTTTTCGTCGACAACTGAAAAGGACACTCCGAAAATCACGAATCAGTAACAATCAAACTTTTGTGAATACTAATAATACCGCTAAACGAAATAGCAATGATCAAACGATAACATAATGTACTGTTCATACTAAAAACATATGCTTGTTAGTTAGAAAAGATATTCAATAAAATTCCAATTTAGCCTACACATCTAAATTCAGATGATCGTGCAATGTTAAACCAACATGTGAAGATGAATTCTTTTTTTTAGTGATACTAAATAAGACGAGATAATTTTATTATCTATCATCTTCATGATATTAATGAAAACTAAATGAAAACAACACTTCAATTCAACGATATTCCAGTAAGAATGCAAAGGATTTTCTAAAGTTCAGTCGTAACTCAATTACATTAGTTTAATAATCAAACGAGAAGAACCAATTATCTAGGGATGCACCGATCGACCGACTACAGATGCATTGTTAATTATAGCATACAGTCAATCGGTGGTCGGTGCCCCGGTGACCGGTGGCCACCGCCACCGATGCATCCCTTCAACCATCTAACGTGTCCCTTTAATTGGTAGATTCTCGTTTCGTCGAAAAGTTAAACTGTAATGAACGAGCATAATCAAAGCGATTAGCTCGATATCTATGACTGTCTTGAACTATTTTCTTAAAAAGACTCTAATTGATATCCCTATTATCACGTCATTTAGCAACTGGTATATTACCTCCACGAAAAAAGTTATTTGTAAATCGAAATGCACGATTATTTAATTTAGAAGAACGCTATACAAACAACAAAAACATTAACATTAGATGAAGATCTTGAAAAAATGATGCCGTTAAACGGAATAAAAAAGTATGGATGTTTTCCTTTTCTGTGTTAATATTTTCTCTTATTAATTTCTTATCTATGTATCCAAATCTGTTCTATAATAAAACGTTTTTCGACAAATGTATCTACCACGAAATAGGCACTATTCCTTATTGATATGACGATCATATTTTCTTCATTGATTAGTTAGAATTTATCTTTTCGATGAAACGAGAACTATAAGTATGAAATTTCTCTATCTATAAATCATATGTCAACGTTAAAACTTACTTTCAAACTGAACAATATTTCTTGGTATTATTCGTTTTTGACTATTCTATGAAGGTGATGAATCTTTCCATGGTCAGTCGTGTAACATATCACACAGCATGCCGCTATTGTTAACTCAATTCTTTAGTTCGTTAAAACTCGGAAGTTGCTAGTTATTACCATTATTAAATTACTGACCTTAGATTCATTCGTCTCGATTCTCGTGTGAATATCAGATGTTAACACAAGTCAATGACATATCATATAAAAAATTGTTGTTATTGTCTTAGATCAGAAAAGACTGATAACAATCGATATTCGATTGGATCGACTACAGAATATCTATGGTAAGAGATCACTAATGCGAAAATGTTTCAATGTACTATTTGTTTGTCAATCGAATAAACATTGATTCAATATTGAAACAATAAACTTCGACATTGATTACACGTGGAAAATGAATGTGAATTCGCACGAAGAATTTCGAGCGATCATCATCAAGATCCTTGATTGCAATGCATATTATTTGACAGAGAATTTTACTTTCATTTCTCTGAGACACATGACATATATATATATGAGAACTAGTAGCATATTTTAATTTGCTTTTTTTTTTCTTTTAAAATTTGATAATTTATAAAACAATTGAATATATAAATTTAACTTCGACCTATAATAGCGGCTACTGAAAAATCTGTGCATTTTTTTTTGCTTGATATTGTTTCGACAATAGTATCTTGATGATAACCACGCGAATGAAACCGTGATAAACTAGTCACATGAAAAGCACTATTTGCCATCATAGTTTCAATAATAGATGATAGAGCTGGAGCATTATCCAATTCTTTGTCAGCAAAACATCGTCGTTTTCTTAATCGATCATTGAGAATGGGATTTGTCGTCATTAAAATTGTGTTCGTATCATGATTTTTACTTTTATAGTTTTGTGCTCTAAGACCTTGTTTTGATGCAAAAAGAAATTTAACACTTATAAGATATATATTAACTTTGTACAATAAGATGAATGTCTTACTTCTAATAATATCTCGTGTCACGGAACTTTTCTGTATTTGTCGTAGATTTTTCTGTATGTTAAATCGTTTCTGTTCAAGAAATAAAGCTGAATTTCTGTATTTATTATTATTAGTCATCTTTTTTGTTTTCGTCGAATTATTTGGTGCTTGTTGTCTAAGTGAAAATAAAATAGAAAATTTCTTAGCAGGCTTTTTCAAAATTCGATTTCATGTTTTCAACTAAAAAAAACGTTAAATGAATATACCTGCGAAGAGCTACTTGTGCAGCCATAATTCGTTGTCGTTCAACCACTAATAAACAATTTGCACATGTACAATCGCGCCATGGACAATATTTTTTGTGACCCTAGAAAAAGAGAACTAAATCAATTAGATTATTGATTTCAATGTTTGTTTACTTTGAGACATGACACAACGCCATGATTACGACAACGTGCACATTTTGGTGTTCGTAATGATTTTCGACTATTCATAGTCGTATCTGTCATTGATATTGACGTTTCTTTTATTGTTTCATCGTCAGATTCAGAGTCGTCGGTAAGATTTTCTTCCATTTCGTCACACATTGGTTTTCTCTAGAATAAGAAAAACATTGATGTTTTTTGTTTTGAACGTTTAACATCTGTTTCTATCGGTTACACATAAAGCATAATATACAATACATGTAATATGGTAACACCTGTGTCATTATACTATTTTTCTTATTTACACATGATTGTTACATTTCTATGGAACTCATTCAATGTACAACTCAACACGGATATTTGTAGCAGACTAAAATCCGTGTTGAAAATAAGAAAAAATAGTCTCATGACGACAAAATAATTTGATTAATTGCAACTGACGATGATGGTGAAGCCTTAAAAGAGTATCTGTATTATTGTGATCACGATGATATAGAATCGGTAGCAATTATATCGATGGAAAGTTCTCTCTTTCACGTTTTCCTTCATTCTCTCTCTCTCGCTCTCTTTCTGATGATGCTTCTATATTTGTAGTGATATCATATAAAGAACGTTGGTAATCGGATCGATGATGAGTCTAAATAACAGATCAATCCTATTAGCAAGAATGAAGGCATCGGCATGTGTTTACATACATACATTGTTTGGTTAGTGAACGATACCGATCAAGAAAGAAATTATTTCCGTCGTAAAAGGACATGTCATTGACAATGGCATGATTTGTAGGTTAGCTTCCGATTAGCTTTTATTTTTCTTGATGTTCTTTACAGTCATATAATTTCTTTTAAAAATTAAAATCTTATACATGCATAAATATGATAAACACAAGAAGAAAAGATCAAATCGCCCCCGTTTTTTTTTGTCATATATCGTATAATTCAAAACAGTTGCGAGTGTATACAAATACATTGGTAACATTTCGATAAATATCATCATATCGATAATTATCAATATGTTCCAAACATATACGATTTACACAAGAAAAACACACGACTCACGTTAGCGTACATACAAATATATCTATAGATATAAATATATATATATATATGCCATATATGCAATGAAGCTAACTTATCATGAAATCTTTTATTGCACGTAAGGAAGAAAAATTTAATTTTTAAAAATAGCAATCTTTTTTTCTCAAATGTAAAAGATTGGCTAATCATCTGTTAATTATTGCAATGTAAACTAGGATTGTTCAGTTGAAAGAAATGATGATAGTTAACGATGCAAAGTATTTAGTTAAGAGAATATTAAATGTTTTGTATTAATTTCCAATTCAAACATGTTTCGTTGTAATATTGATAAAGTATTTCTTCAATAGATTGTCGACTGATATTCGATCAAGGTGAAAACGCATCTTTGTTTTTCTCTTTCTAGAAATTCCTCATTTGATTACGTCAACAACTCATAGTCATGAATTCTTTTATCATATATGTATACATAATAGTCAGCAATGATAGAGAAATTTTCATGTTTAGTATCGATCTTTGACGTTCGATTGCAATTCTAGTTAAGAAAAACATATTACAAAATTCTATGGTTTTCAGTTCATAGTCTTTCAAATAATAGTTTTTTTTGATTAGTCATCTTTAGACTGCAACTACGTTATATTTGTTCAAGTCATATACAAATCAAGATCAAAAACACGTTGGTCTTACACATGTCAATTTCTATAACAGCCTCATTAGCGTCGTATTATTAAAATCTACTCATGGGAATAGAACGCAGAGGTCGATGATTACCGATGAATTCATTTAGATAATGAAAACCTTTAATCAAAACACATTATAAAATATGAGTAAATGATGAAGATCACGAAATCCTAAGAATAAATCTTGTTGTGAACATCTCTCAACATTATTTATAGTACTCGTTTCATGTTGGTCAGTTTCATTCAAAGAACACATCTCTTAGCATTATAATAGAAGAGAATCGCAGAAAATGTAATTGAATTTTACGGATTTGGTTTTTATTTTCTTATTTAATTTATTTATCATCGTAGATAATAGTTAATAGAAAAAAAAAAAAGAACGAACAAGCAATCTTCATACGTATGACAGAAATCATAGGAAAAAAAAGAACGATGACCAAAAAAGGTTGTATATAAGCTTAAGAACAAATCGATCATTTAATAGTGATGGTACATAAGACAGAATTATGAATAAAGGGAAGACCGAGAGAAATAGAAGACAGAAAATACAGTGTGTTTGTATGTCCCCCAGTCATTATTATCATCATCATTATGAATAGTGTGCTGTACAACAAAACAATAAGGAACGAAAGACAATCAAAAAAATAGGTGTAGAAGTGAATTGTGGAAGACACAAAAAAAAAAAAAAAGAAAACAAATGTGTGATTCATATGACTTTAAATAACTACTGAAGAACATCGGTGATGATGGTTATGGATTAAATTAATACTTGTATATATAATAATCAAAAAGGAAATTTCGTCATAGATCATATTGTATAAACGGTAACGTTGAAGTATCTTCCGTCGGCTGTAGATCAGTTGATAGGGGTTTACATTCAAGTCTAAATTATAATAGAGATATGTAAAAAAAAAAGATGTGGAATTCGAATTTGTTTTTTTTTTTCAATTAGGAAACAAAAACTCATGAAATATTTATCAAATATACGAGTAAGCCAGTTCGATAACGAATAGTTTTCATGAAATAGAAAAATATATCATTCATACTATTACAGCGACATGATAACCATGTGTATTCGTATAGTTCAATGGTTATTATGGAAATAATTAGAAATTTTCAGTTTTGAATCTTTCTGACACGATTTGTTTTTTCGTTGAATTCATAAAGCTGAATCCTTTCGACTTTGTTTTCGTTTCATTGAGGCCTACTCGTATTTATCATATGAAATCGAATGTGAACCTTCAACAGATGGTTACACGTTCGTTTGTTTCATAATTTTAATTTAGAAAGAAAAGAAAACCTATAATTATTAACATACATTAAATCAAGAAACGTATTCATTGCATTCGTTAATCCAGCTGAATGTCGATAAAGTAATAAACGTTTTCTTAAATTATGCGCTATACGTCTAGCATCATTAAGTCTTTCTAATAATTGTAAATACATGGAACTATCTCCATATTGTTGTTTTAAATAATCTTTTAATGAGTCAAGTATTTTTTGATAAAGTTCAGTAACTGTAGATGATAGTGGTGTTTGATGATATATATAATCTTGAAAAAGAAAAACAAAGACATGGAATCATCTTTTGTCTAACAATAAAATTTCATTCTAACCTGTATTATTTGAATCGAGTAGTAAAATTGATGATAATGTAGCTGCAATAATTGAATCGATTTTATGAATTTTTAATGTTGATCCATAATCATATATTTGTTGTGCAACATCACCAAGTAAATAATTCAATTGTACTTTATGTAAAACAGTACCTGCACACAAAACAACACGATCACCATCAAGACGTGTAGCTGTACGAAAAACGATTTGTTCCATTAAACAATTCGAATAAAGTCGATCACGTTCATTATTTTGTATTGAATAGAATAAGGAAAATTTATCGACCCATTGTTTAACTATGTCACATGAACGTGTTAATGCATCATAGACAAGTAGTTTTTCTTCACATAGACTTTCTTTATTTGTCACTGTTCGATACTAGAAAAATTTAATCAATTAGAATAATAATTCAAAAAAAGGTTTTCATTTAATTTTTAGACATACGTTCAATTTGCTAAAATCAAGACTGGCCGGATTTGGTATGGAATCATTGTAGAAACGGCAAAATTGAGTTTGAAAACTATTTGGCTGTCGTGAACTTGGACTTTTAGGTTTGGATGGTAAACGACCACGACGACCTTTCAATGCATCTGTTCGAACAACTATAGAAAAGAAACATAGTGGAAAACAATCGTTCCACAAGATCGACATGCAATTGAATTCGAGTGTGAAAAACATTGAGATAGAATCATAATCGAAACTTGTGTTCGTTTCCAAACTTCTGATTCTACATTTACAAAATTCATAACTTAGATATCAGAAGATTGACATTCGTTTCTTCTATAATTAGTCTTTTTAAATACATTTTATATACGAACGTTCTTCTCTATAGATTGATAGAAAACAAAACAAAACAAGTGAACTAAGATCAGAACTTAATTGTTAGTGCAAATCTATGCATACTCAATAGAAACCAATCTCTCTCGATCTATGATAAGCTCATACATATCGTAAATAAATCATTTCATTATAAATAACGTAGAATTTCATAGAGATTTATCAACAAGCTCATTCACTGTATAGTCGATGATTTTTGCTGCTAAAAATGTCAAATGTTTTGCCTGATAAAAGACATTATGGGAATACTGTATAGGTAGATTCAAAATTTTGTTTGAAAGAAATAGAAATTTCTTATTTCAAGGTCAATTTTGGGTAAACATATCTTCGACATTCTTGAAACTAATCTAACAATAAAATATTTGATAATATATTCTACCTTCTTTATCCATGCCAACAGCAAGACATGTTTGAAATCGACAATATTGACAACGATTTCGACGTCGTTTATCAACTGGACAATTCTTATCTGCCAAACATACATATTTAGCATTCTTTTGTACTGTTCGCTAAATATAATTTATAGATATAGTTTTTATCCACTGATCTAATACAAAATCTAGAATCTTATGCAATTATCAATGTGACTTACTTTGAAGAATCCTTTGCATCCTAAACAAGTAAAACAAAAAAAAAGTCATAGATTAAACAATAAAATTTATCTTAACTAACCTTCACAAGTTCGAACACCATAATGCTGACATTGAGCTGTATCTGTTAGAAAAAACATAATCGTTTTTACTTAACATTGATTTCGTTTTCATTGACATACCTTGACAAACAGCACATAATTGTGATGGTGATACATCTGCATTTGGTGAAGTTCGTTGATTACCAACTAATTTTAAACGCATGTCAATTCTAAAATCATGTTTAAAAATAATACCAAATTATTCATTATTAATTGAATTAAATTATTTTCCGTTCATATACCCAAAATCATGTTTCAATTGTGAACTATATAGTCGCATATGATCTTGATGAGAAACACCATATGATACAACGGGATATGATGTTTGTAAGAGACCTGTAGGCGAATACGATGAGTATGTACTTGTAGCTGATGGATGATATAATGAAGAGCCATAATCGTCAACGCCGAGACCGAAATTGCTATTACTATTATTATTAACACTTGTGCCAGTACTTGTTGCCGATGTTGTTCCATTGACATTTCCTAGAAAATCAAAAAACGAAAAATGTATAACATCCATATTATATTGAATTCATCGAGAAAAAAGAAAGAAACAAGAACATGACTCTTCATCGAATTACCATAGTTACTATGTGGATCGATAGCAAATGGTGGTGGCATCATATTTTCTTGTTTGATTGTTGTAGTTAAATAGCCTATTGAATGTGGCGGTGATGATGTACTTGCTCTTGATGTACCATCATATGGACTATGCATGTTTGTATTTGTTGTTGATAGGTTACTGTTATTATTCGTATTTGTATTCGATGCATTAATATTATTAAGATTTGTTTTCGATGTTAAAACAGTCGTATTGTAATAATCAACGGACGATGGATAACCATTAGTTGTACCAAATGAATGTGATGGTGATGAATCGGAACCATTAATACCATTTAAAATAGATGATGCTGATGATGTACGTTCTCCATTGGATGAACTTGCCATTTGATGATGGTGATGTTGCTGTAATTGCTGCTGCTGTTGCTGCTGTTGATGATGATGATGATGTGAAACAACATAATCTAGGGAATTCTGTAGATTAAGATAATCTGTTGGTACATTTGTATTGGTAGTAGTATCGTGTTGTGTGACGAAATCTGTTGAAAATGGAGCAAATAATTCTGTGTAAGGATGTGACGATGAACAATACATGGATGCTGGATGTTGTGAATGATGCGATTGAAGAAGATGGTGATGTTGAGTTAGATGATGGTGATGATGAGGATTATATGGATCATTGGAACCACCAACACCTGGTCCACTTATGCCAAGATTGTCTGTATTCATGATACGAGCACTAGACAATAATTCAACAAAAAAGACAAAGAAAAACGATTATGTATGGTGTCAAGAAAGACAAAATTAAGAATTTTTTTTTCAATGAAATTTCGTTTCAGTTTTATATTTTAAAAGTTTAATCATCATCTGTGATTCTATATGAGTAACTCAATTCGTGTGTATTAAATAGAAAAAGGTCGACTAACGAACATAGCCGGATACTGTATGTGGCATTTAGTATATACATATATATATATATATATACATATACGCTTGTTCTCTTATCTCAGCTCAGATTACTGTTCATGCTCATCATCAACATCATGATCATCATCATCACTTTCCAATTTACTATGTTCTTTCTTTTCTCTTCTTTTATAATTTTGAGTTAATTAGAGTTTTGCTTACAATTGATCAAGCTTTTTAGTCTGTCTATTCTTGTATGTTTACATTATACGAGTCTCCCGTTGTTGACTCTGACAGTTAGAACACGTGTTGTTCGCCTTCGCATTCATTAAAAATATAGACTCCTGATCTTAAATTATTTCCAGATTGTCTTCTTTTTTTCTAGAACAAAAAGAGAAGAAAATAACATTGAAACGGTATTGTTGTTGATGATCATAATCATCAACACGATCGTTAAACATCTTGCAGCTAATTTTACTAACTGACTGATTGACAGCGTACGCGTGCATTTTGTATGTTCGTACGAATGCGGTAGTTTATGTTTGATGATATATATATATATAGGATATCCGAAAGGGACAACACGTAGATAGAAGATGAAGTGTAACAACTAGTGTCCTGTCATCACAAAGAATTGAACATCCGGATGATAAGTGAGAAAACAAGAAGGATCAAATAATAGCAAAACGAAGCAGAAGGAAAAGTAGAAACAATGAACTATTTCATTGACTAAGTCACGAAAAAAACAACGCAATCGTTTTTATGTTTACTTCTATATGAAAATCATTTGACTCAATATTCATTTGCTTTATAAATCTTATTAGATGAGCATTTTTCATTATCCATATCATGCATATAATACGTATATCGGCAGAGTTCATAGACGAAACAGATTTACTAAATCTATTTATGTATAGATAAGTAGATAACAAGTGTTCAGTTTACTACATTTGTTCATCTTAATTCAATGTTTTTATAATTATTTCATGAAGATCAGAGCCATAAAAATGACAAGAAAAAAAAAGAAGTGATGCCGACAACATACACACTTCTCAAACTTCATTAGATGTAGTTGTACATGGATATATATATATACATGCACATGTAGCGATCATTTACATGAGGATCATTTCAATAAAAAAAAACAAATTTGCCGACGTTGAGTACACGTGCCAATGATTGGCAGGTACCCGACTTTTCCCTTATTTCTTGGAAAAAAAAGGTCATATGCCTGTATTTTTTTTTTCTTTTCCTTCGCAGAGCATTTTTTTTATGTCCAACTAGATGTATTTGGGTGTCCATCGCAAACAAATACAGAAATTAAACATAACTAACCTTTTGTGTCGCGCAACGACGATGATGACAACAGCGGGCGGGCGTGTGCCGAAAATGGCATAAAAAGAATGTTTAACATTTTTAGAAATGACGCGACCTTATCGTTGTACACATAGGCAATGGCCACCGAGAATAAAGAGAGAGAAAAAAAAGAAAAAAAAAGCGAGTCGATATTCTCATTGATAATACATTGACTTTTCGCTTCTAAATATCAGTGAATAGCTCTCCGAAAGTTCAGCATTAGAACACAAGTATATACATATAGAGAAGAGACAGTCGTCATCTTCAATGCTCGTATTAGCAACGGTAGGATACATCGTACTACATTTCTTCTTTTTTTCATAAAAGAAAATCCTTATTTGAATAAGAGATTTTCGTAATGAAAACATCGATTACTTCAACTACAACAACGTTTAACTCGACGAAGATGGCAGCAGATATGATTGGACAATATTAATCATTTTTATCCAATCGCATTTGTTCGCTACGAACAAAAAACAAAAAACTACGAATGATCGACTACGATCTTCGTTCAAGCTCGTTTTCATTTCGTTATACTATCTACGCAAATTACCATATTCAACAGCGACAAGAAGAACTATTCAAAAATATGGGTAATAAAAAACCGTAGAATCTTGGATAGAGATGAAATAGAATTAGCCTTCAGATACAACGAGATCTATCGAGATTTGTTTTTCTTTTTTTTGCGATGGTAATGAAGTTTTATTAGTTAGCGAACGTGTATACATAGAGAAAGTTTAATGTATATGAAAAGCGAAAAAAAAAACGTCCGTTTCGTAATAATAACTGATGGCCATCAAGAGAAGATTATATTATAAATTCTAAATAAATGTCACTATCTCTTCTCTTTTTATTAACATCAGCAGTGATAATGTCATCATCATGATCATCATCTCTTCTTTTCTTTTTTTCTATCTAAATGTGTGTCACCAAAGAAACTAGTATTGCTTTTCTTTCTGATTTATTTATTTATTTATTCATTTTATATTATTTGATTTAAATTTTTTTTGCTTTTCGTGTATGTGAACAAATATCATCAGTACCGGTGTATTTGATCAGATGCCAAAATCACATGAGCGAAGTAATCAAAGAAAACGAAAGATCACTTACCTAAAGAGCGCACAAATTTTGTTGCTGCGAATAGATCATACAACTTTAGGGCGTACGTATGTGAAAGACTATAAATCTAATGAAAATACCATTTATTCGAAAAGGTCAAAATCAGTGTGATTGAAAAAAAATGAGATGCGAAGAAGAAAGTAAGCGATAGAAGAACTATACTTCCAACAAAATGTTCTCTTTTTGCAGCTAGAGAAATTCACATACAGAACTAACTCAGTTTTTTTCTTTCTCTTTCTCTCTCTCTCTCCTCGCCCCCCCCCCCCTTCCCCACCACTCTTACACATTCGTCTATTTGCATTTTTATACAATAATAAGAATGATAGCGGTGCACGTCAACGAACCATCGAACGAGCGTGTATATGGCATGCACAGAAGAAAAAAGGAAGAGGAGGGAGCGCAAAAGAGAGTGAATATCCGATTTCTAATACTCATATTGCACTCTATGTAGTGTGAAGAGAGGAGAAAAAAATGCTCGATAAAAAAAAAAGAGTCCAATGAGAATAAATCACGGGGTTTTTTGTAATTCTGTACTACCAATAGTACTCGAGAATGAGCAACGATTGAAAGACCAGCAGCAAATTTAGTTAGTTGAAACAAAAGGATTTATCGATTCAATATTTGAATTTTCGAAAAGAAAAATTACTACATTTACATTTTCTATCTGACTATATGACGATTAACAATACAGACGGTTGTAGTTGATGAAAGAACAATGTGAATGTCGTTGATACATTTGAAAGAAAATGTCAAGCTTACTTGTTGTTATGTCTCGCGGTTGATCACGTCCTCGAATTTTCATCCTCATCATCTCAATCACTAAAGTTATGGAGGATCGACATTACGTATATCTAGACGTACAATTGCACATCGAAAGAAAAGAAAGATGGATAATGAGAGAAGGTAAAAGAGTGAAAGAAAGACATAGAAAGAGGAAGAGATAATAACAAAAAAAAACTTCACTTTTACTACACTGCATATTTTCGCTTGTGTTTCTTCGTCTTTACGTTTTTTTTCTCTCTCTCTCTCTTTTTATTTACTTTGATCCCCTATATTATATTCACTCATCCAGCTTCTACATACATATACATATATATGCACACCGATATATCTATATATACTCAAGTACAAAGATTAGCATACACCTTCGAATGGATGACGTAGCATAGATTTCACATATGTTCATTCATCATAACGTGCTGTCGCGCCATCATACGAGCTCTTCTTAGATATGACGACCGAATTTTGTCTTCATTCCCATTGTTAAAACAAACAACGATAGAAATTTAGTTAACTCAACTGAATGTGTGTGCGCATATGCATTTATGTCAATAGTCTATGTGTATACTTCCTATATACGACGAGACACAAATAGATAGAAGAATTGGGTTTTGTGTACCGTTGTCTTTATATATATATATATTCTTTTTCTTTTTTTCGTTTCTTACTCCCATGTAATCAATATCTTCTACACGAAGATGATGAAGTGATGAGAAAGAGAAAGAGATAATGAGATTGATACCTACCAGTAACGCCAATAGCATTTGTCCATGGTATTATCAAGTTTAGTAAATAGGATGATGATGAAGAAGACAAAAAAAAAATTTTCTTCTTCGACTATGACAAGAATATAGTCTTTGAAAACGTCAAAGAGAAGAGAAAAAAAAGTAGTTGTTTGTTTTTTCAATCGGATAATAAGAATAGATTCTTGTTGCTAGTCTGATGATGCCTATCCATCTATGTTTCTTTTCTCTCTCGATTCTGCTTCTCAACGTTTACAGTACAACATAGCCAATTAACGGATTAATGAGAAAATAATTAAACAAGCATCGACATCGTCTCTTCTTTTTTTTCTTTCTCTTCTGCTGGTTAGTTCTTCTCGATAATGGGATCATCAGCAATCTTCTTGTTAGTTTTTCTTTCTATTCTCCTAGTTGGACTACGAACTGTCTCGCTTGACTGACATAAACAATTGGTACCTCTATCTATTTTTCTCTTGTTCTTGCTCAAGCATCATACTATACGTTGATTGATTCGTAAGACAAAAAAGAGAGAAAGACAATTTTCTTTCTTGTGTTCATTGATCTTGATTTATTGACCTATACTTGAATTGAATAGCAACTTGATTAAAACGAGACAAATACAGTTAAATATCAACATCAAACATATCTCGTATCGGAAATGATCATCTCTCATATATATATATTTTTTTGTTCTTCTTAATTGATGTTATTTTTGAGCAAGTATAATATAAAACTAATTGTTGTACAATATCTCCGCCCAATACGTACGCTCGATTCAGTACGGTACGGCACGCACGTTTCAACCCTATCAGATGTCAACACATACGTATGCGTGTGTCCCGAGACGAATCGATCTATAAAAGTCAATCGCACTCATCTCAACACACAGAAGGAGTCATTCTATCAGTAGACATGTGCATGAAAATTCATTCGTCATTCATGATATTGAACATCATGTCTTATTAATGAAAAAATCAGTATTATGTTGAACCATTCATCAATACTAATTACCGACATGAAGCTAGCAACTAGCATCAACACCCGCCTTGTACAATCAATACCAGTTGTGTAAATGAAAGAAGAATAATAGATCATCAACGTCTTCGTATATATATATATATTTTTTTATTTTTTCTCTCCTTCTAGCGCCTTGCTGATGATATTGAGACAATCTGGATTTTGACTTCGTTTTTTTCTCTCCTTTTTCAATACATTTATTTCAAATATGTGTATTAGGCAATGATCATCACACGTATGTGATGAACGGAATTTTGATTGGAAAAAAAACAAATAGCAAACGTTTGAGCTTCACATTACAAAGGCGGCGGTTCACGCCTCAATAATATGACGATTGCAAACGCGTGTTTGTATGGCAGAACTCGAGATCAAGTTACAAATGATCTTGTGCTTACACACATTTCTATTTAGATTCAATCGAAGAAAAAACGAGAAAGATACCAGACGATAGAAATAGTAGAAATAAATTTGTTACGCTTATTCTCAATCTTATTCGATTTGCATGAGATATACCATCTTTCACTCTCAATAATTTAGCATCAATAAGAAAGTGTAATATGGCCAAATGGCAAGGATTAACCATTGCTTACAGATGATGATGATGATGATGATGATAGTTGATATGGGTATAGGAATAGAACATACTATGCATGGCAGGCATCGAACGAAAGAAAAACATAATATGTATGTATAATAATGGCAATGACAACATCAAAAAGGAAAAAGAGACAATGCTTCAAGCAATCTATTCTCACTAATGCAAATTACTACATGATTCGAAAGTTCAACAACGCTAATGAACGAAGTACTTTTTTTTTTTTTTTCTTCATATGCTATTAGATGAAAGAAATGATTATTTGTTGTTTAGATATTTTTGTAAAAATTTAGTTGATAGAATTTTACATGAATAAATAATAGTTATGAAAAAGACATTGAAAATAATTCTAAATATTGATGTAAGATATCGTTCGTTCGTTTATTTATTTTTAATTTTATTAGTTATTCACTAGAGTAGACAATGAATAATAGTATATTCTACAGCATTTTTTCCCCACTCGATAACTATCATAAAATTTATGATGAAGTACAAATCAATAAAATTTCATATTCAATAGTTTAAAACAATATTTTCAATTATTCTAGAAGCATATAAATGTAGGACGTTGATGATTGTAAAATAATTAGTGACTATAAAAGATCGAAGAATGATTTCAATTCTGAAACTTTTGGATACGCTTCAATCTGTAAACATGGATCTCTTACTTTGAAAGTCATCATCATTTCTATAATACATCATTAGAGACAAGTAGCTTGATTATCGCGTATTGATGTCTAGCGATATTTGTTAATTTTGTATTCACTGACTTCATCATTATTTATACTAACCACTGTGAAACATATGTGCCAACGGTGGTAGTCTTCACTGCTAAACTTATTTGTTTTGTTTTTGTCAAAAAAATAAATAAATAAAACATCGACATGATCAGATTGTCGAATGAGAGAAACAACAAATATTACACATACTTGTTGTTTTCTATGAACGGTGATAATATCAACGTCACTAGAATAAGAAGAAGAGTTAGTGTATGTGATATATACATATACATAACGATGAAATGTTTTGATCATCAAATAGATTGAAGAATATTTATTCAGTCGAGTGACTATGTTATAATATTTTTGATGCTCGATATTGGACAAATACAATCATTATCATGTTTGGATTTTGACACTAACAATATTTTATGATCCATCATCACTATTTGATATTCACGTCCATATATATATATATATGTAAATTTTTTTTTGTTTGAGGTTCATTTTCAGGTTTATGACAATAAAAATGAAAGAAAAATCTTTATTTACTATAAGTCACATTCAAAAAAAGTATGGCATACAGTTTTTCTCATCTGTGTACTACGCGATGATAGCATTTAGGAGATCAGTGAACAAAGGACAAAATTGAGATAGACATGAGTGTCGATATTACGTATGAATTTAAAAAGTAAATATAATTATAATTATAGTCAAATATTTATTTATAAACAGAACTAATGTTTATACTACGTTACAGATTATATAATAAACTGACCATAATCTATTATTGATTTCTTGTCAACAGTGAAATAAATAGAAAATCGTTAATTTATTAATCTATGTTGCTTCGTAGATTATCTATGCAATGAATTTACTTTGTGTGAGATAAGACATAGCATGCAAGAAATTTGGCATTTAGACAAAATATAAGTTAATCATAAGAACAATCTGAATGAGTAATTCTTAAACATTGTTTTACATAGATCTCATTATTCTCTAGTTAGATGATATGATCATTAGCCATGCGTCAGAATATTTTTCCTATCTGCCGACTAGTTCGGATAATAGGGAAGAAACGTTGATGATTGCTTTCGAAATATTCATGATGATTTCCTTTCATTTTAAATTTCATTTCCTTTGTTAAGATTGCGATTGACATTTCATGTTTAAATTAAAATGTAACTATTGTCCTTCGTATAATGTCAACGGTATGCTCACGACGACACTCACTAAAAGCTAACAAGGTCGTCATTGTTTTTTTCTTCTTAAGCAGAATGACATTATATTCTCTAAGAAAATATCGGGTGGCCTCTCATTTTTGCATAGATTTTTTTTTAAACTCATACAAACACAATGTAACGGGCGATCAGAAAGTTTTGGCACAAAATGTCTACTCATTTTTGGTCCACTCGAAAATATTTCAGACGAGTCGAAATCTATGGGTTAGAAGCAGAATTTCGTGTTCTTTCAGAATATGAATTTAGAAATTTTGTGTCGGCTTTCGTTCGAGAGAAGTAAGGGAATCTTTGAAAGACCTGAAAAATTAGT
>OENT01000811.1:0-43096 GCA_900239685.1 Rotaria macrura | reverse complement strand
ACTAATTTTTCAGGTCTTTCAAAGATTCCCTTACTTCTCTCGAACGAAAGCCGACACAAAATTTCTAAATTCATATTCTGAAAGAACACGAAATTCTGCTTCTAACCCATAGATTTTGACTCGTCTGAAATATTTTCGAGTGAACCAAAAATGAGCAAACATTTTGTGCCAAAACTTTCCGATCATCCGTTATATAAAAAATAGAGACATTAACATCGATTTCATGGCAACATGATATAAAAATTCAAAACACAAGAAACTAAAATCGTCAATGAAATTTTGATTTCAATTCATTTGTCATCTAGTCTAATGTCAAGTGAAATGATGACATTAGAGTAGATAAAGAAAGTCTTAGAAATTAAAAAATTAAATCTTCATGGATTTAAAAGTATGTTGTCACGGTGAATACTTTCAATTCTTTAAAAGAATTTCAATATTAGAAATTCGCTTGATTGTCTTGCAAATGCAAACAATATATATATATATATTTTCTGGACAAGGGTATACGATTGACATGAATTTAAATCATATAGGAATTACATTTACATGTAGTTCGATGCAATATCTTCATCTTCAATAGAGTATAGTCTTATCTAAAAGACTAGCAAGATGAGAAAAGATATTACTTGTATGATGCGACAACTTTTGTCAGTGTAGATATTTTCAATCCCGATCATATTAGTCTAATGTTTCATCGACTGATTATTCTTGATGAATGTGTTAAGAGATATATCGTTATTTATTGAAAACAAATATTGAGATTTTCGATAAGTATTTCAGGGATAATGTGTACATTGGAAAACATACAGTCTTCTAGAAACATGTAATTAAGTAAAATGATGCAACAATAGTCTTATACATGATATTTCAATGATCCGTGTACATATAAAATAAAAATTGATAACAATTCAATCATTGAACAATCTAAATTTGGTGACTTCGGAATAGAAAAAGAATGTGAAGAGTTTCGACATGTTTTGCACTTGTCAATGAAAAGAAAAAAGAAAATATAGGATATTTATTGGAGTATAGAAAAGATTTATTTTTTAATATGAGAGAGAAATTATTCTCTGTGTTTTATCTTGTTGGTCATTACCGCTTATTAAACAGTTTTTATGACAAATAATGCCGATAGTAGTACAATAATATTTGCAAAATTCTTTAGAAACGTTTCTGTATTGACAGTTGCCGATGGTACGGTTGTCGTGTGTTTTGAACTTCTCAAAGTTGATACTTTTGTTGTGTATTCCATAGGTAAACTTGTTAATTGTGGCATCGTTGATGATACATTGAATAAGGATGGATCGAGAGGTTGTATCCAATCATAAGATATCGACTTAGCTAAACCGACTTGATTGCTTAAAATATTAAAAATCGAATAAAATCGATAGAGAAAAAAATTGCCCAAGATCCAAAATAGATTGCCACGTTCATCGAATATATTCGAGGGAACAAAAATCGTATAACATGCATAAGTATTATTGTCATCATTGAAAATGATGATGTATTGCAAGGGTTTAATTGTAAAATTTTGACCACCTATGATAAAATTAACATCGGGATATGACAATATGGAAGTTTTTAAACAATCAATTTTATACTAAAACAAGAGAATGATAAAAAAAATCTGTCATTAAAATTCGAATTTAATTTTTATACCATTCCAATTAATCCATCGTAAATTCCACCTAGGATAAGATTCAAATGATGAATCGCTGCAGCAGGACCAATAATAAACGTAGTTGATGTATCAATAATTGTATATAACGATGCATTGATAACAATCGAATCGACAGAAATACTTGATAGATAAAATAATAAACAAAATTTATACAGACGAAAATTTAGCAAACAAAATTTTACCGATCCATTTGAAATTCCCAATAGCTTTGTATTACAACAGGAATATACGTAATAGAACCTGTAAATTTACTTGAGTCTATATCACCTAAGATTAGTTGACTACCAGAAGTAGAATTTAGATCACTGAAAATGATAGAATGAACATTTAATTCTACTGTCGTTATTTATTGTTATATTTACGGATTTAAATAAAAAGAAAATATTGGTTTGGATATTGCACCACGATTCCACATATTGTTAAAAAATGGTACTTCACCGCCTAATGTCAATGTTGGATAGGCAAGACCCAAAACACCGTCACTTCTCATATCACTCGTATCAACAACAGTAGTACATTCAGCAAACGATTGATTGTTTATCTCAATACCATTGATCTACGCATTAGAAATCTTTGAAAATTCATGTTATTCAGTTCACTTATTCTCATCGTAAAGTATGAAAATTTCTCGAAAAAAAAATCAAAATTCTATCGTTGATTTTTTGTCATAAAGTTATATATGAAATATCAATGTAACTTACTGAAACTTTGTCGATACTGAAAAAACCTTTAGCTAACGATCCATCACCGTATGTGACTGAAAAATTTTTTCCATTCGATCTATATGTACTTGACAATGCTGAATTGTATTTGTTGAGATTAGCTGTACAATCGATAAATACAACAAATTCGTTGACAACATTACAAGTTAAGATCTTACTGCAATTCGACGAACATTTAATTGATGCTATCCATAAATCGGATGATCCAGTATCGAAATCAATGAGAAACCGTTGAGCAGGTGTACCAATAGAAATTTTTCCAACGAAGTATGTCTATGAAGGTGAATTACAGAGTATTACAACTAATTCATAGACTACATTGTTCTAGATAGTTTAAAACATAGAAGAAAATATGACAATTGTATTTATTTGTCATTGATGAACAAAATAAAAGGGACTTGTGTTAAAACAAATCTTTTTTGACTTTCAGACTTGTTTGTATATGAATCTCAACATGTTTTGTATACATTCTCTATACTAGAAAGCGTCATTTTGAAATAAGTATGAATATAAAATAGACTGACTTGTCATTGTTCGTTACTTACATCGGCTACATTAATAAGACTTTCGTAAATACCATTTGCTTTAACAACTGTTCTACCCAAGCTGCGTGATGAAATGGCACATATCGTATGATTTGTTTTCGTTACTGTACACTTTTTTCTATGCGATGACTTGCGATAGATTGGTATTCTTGTGATTTGATTTTAAGACAATAAAGTATATTCTTAATTAAATAAGATTTACTTACCGTTGACAATCATCACAAGAGGCATAATTATTAAGAATGATGATGAATACTGATAGTAGTATTATAGTTAGTTTCAAAATCATTTCTACTTTGTTGTATTGATTTCTGACGAATGTATCATGAAAGTATATGATTTCGCACGAGACGAATATTAACGAGACGAATATGAATAATGAGCAATCGAATGAGACGTACTTTTGAAAAGTACCTATTCAAGAATAAAAACATATAGTTATTCTATTCAATAAGTCCAAAATTCTGTACGACAATATTTCCTCGGCATAAAAACACATTTAGTATGTATTATTCTGTCAATTATTGTTTATATTCAATTCAAGTTTTCTATTTTTACTTATCGAATTTTAATATTATGAAAAGATAATAGACATAAGATATATGATGTAAATGACTTTCTCATAGTAAGCAATAGCTTATGATAGAATGAATAAGAATAATTATTGTTCTATTGAGTTGTCAAGAATTATAGAATATCAGTAGTTATTACTTTCATGAGTACAAAGACTAGTAAACTGAAAGTTCACCCGGGGGAAAAGGAACAAGCTGGAAAATTTTTCATTGAATAACGATAATTATTGATTGATCAACAAATGAAATAAAACTATCTTTAAAGTATTGCAATATAAATCAATGATAGTAATTCAAGAATTTCTTTTTTTTTTGAGACTCTTGATGACACAGTATAGTATTTCTAATACTATAGATAGAACTATAAAATGATGATCAAACCAGTTGTTCTGTTTTCATTGGGAACTTCAGAATTTCAACTTACTACGGTGTTTATATGAAACATTGGCTTAGTTCCTTCAATATGTAGTTACTAAATCATTTATTCTTGTTGAATCGATTGAATACAATCGCGACATCTAGTTTGTGTGTTGCTCATGTCTATATAAGAACTGATGATTTTTCTATTTTTAGTAATATATATAAATAATGTACGTAGAAGAGACATAGTACATATTGACTCACTCAGTGTAAATGCGATCTAGCCAAGATATAGAAGTCTATGATGTGTTGATAATCGAGTAGCCATATGAAAAAATTTGATGCAAATGTTTTTTTTCGTGTATAGCAAGTATTTCTTACATTGATTAATGATACGATTTCAAGAAAATTTCCATCTGAACAGCATCATCATCATCATCATCAAAGGAAAGAATATATTGTAGCTACGGAACGCATGAGAAGTTTGATCATACTCGAGTTTCACTCGACTACGAAATGCAGTGTGACGCACTGGCTTTCACCTTAGGAAAAGTTAGAAGTATTTTCTTGTGGTCAATCAATCAAAGTCAGAGCATGCTCTGTTCAACCAATTGATCTAAAATAGGTGCACAACATGAACAGTATTTATTCTAAAATCTATCATTCCCTTCGAAAATGTATCGACCGATTATTTCTCGAAATTATTGATACTTCATTGATTCATTATGTCAATGATTCACTATTTTCTATTAGCTGTCTTAACAGCTGTTTCGCATATGAGCAGATAGAATGTCGCCTAAATTCTGTTTTTGTTCGTATTTTAATTATCTCGACATGAGAAGACGGCAAAATCGTCATGTCCGGGCAGTATCTACTGATCAATGGAGCAAAGTAGAAGAAATGAAGTATCGGTTGCAGCTCGATACTTTGATTTCCCGCTGTCAAGATCATCGTCGAACAAAAATAACCACTTTGAATGTGTACCTCAACTGAGTATAAAAGACAACAAACGAAATGCTTCGAACTAGATGAAAAACGACGAAGATTCGACATAAATTTCTGTCTTTTCAACCATGCAAACAATAATCTAAGTTTTGACTTGAAATCCTACACATGGATATTTATTGTTTTTGTTTTTAAATAATACTCTAATTCAACACAAACATAGATTGAAAACAAAAGAAGAAAAACATGAAATAAAAATCAAAGATAACTATTCTACATTACAATGAGATTCAAGAAATAGCAGTTGGAGTATTCATCGATGTTAATGCAAATGGTTGTGCTTGCGAATTTTCATGAACAAGTCGTGCTCGTCGGTCACGAATGTCATTCAATAATTTTCGTATATCATTATCTAGTTCTCCTCGGCCACGATCGAGATTTACTAAAAAAACGATATATTTTATATACAGAGTAAATTATTTTCAATGGATTTAACATACAAGCCGATGATGCTATTGAATCACCCGCTATTGAACCGTTCGGTGTATTAATACATCGAACATGAGTTGGTTGATTTACCATACGAATCACTTCTAGAAATGTCAACCGATATTTAAACTATGATAAATAATAAAGTAGAATTCTACCTGACGTATGATACGATTCTGTATTGACATCGTCTGTTACTGTTGATCCTTTTGTTCTAGATGATATTGGTTTTTCTGCATCAGTAATTGCAGCTTTGTTACTGGTCATTACTTGAAGTAGTTGGTTTGTATCGTGGCTATTCAAAGCATTCTGCAATGATAAAATGATATTTAGTTAAGACATTTGCAATTCAATGTGAAAGATAAATTTCTTTCTTTTTCTCTATCAGTCTTTCTCTTTGTCATGTAACATGATGAAAATTGACAGAAATCTTTGAAAATATCTCTAGATAAATATTGAACTCTCCTATAGCAATGCGAGAAATATTTTTCACAATGAAGAGCTATTCAGAATCACAAGCATCAAAGAATCTTTGTCTTGGTTTCATGCAAAAATCAAGAGAATTTCTCATTTGAAACTTTCAACTGCCATCATTAAATAAGCTTTGAGACACACGAAGTTCAGTTTTATATTATGTTTTAGTTACCGTTGCAACAAGATAATCGGAAAGATTCGATTACGTTTCCAGTCGAATAGAATAATTTACAGAGCTCCAGGGAACACGAAGAATCGAATTTTGTAGGACGAGATGGGACCGAAATACGGATCACTTGACGGACAGGACAAATGAATTCACTACAGCGTCCCGTCAAGTTTATTTGACACAGGGTTGTTATACATTATTTTACATATTTATTGAATTCGTGTAACATCTAACCTTTAAACCGATCGATAGTTACATAAATAATTATTTTTAAGTTTTTTTTTTTAAATTTTTATTCAAGAAAATAAAATAAAATACGATTATCACGTTTCGACAATAGAAATTGTCTTCTTCAGATGATATTGTACATAAATGTACAGGCATTGTTTCTATTTCTTTTTCATAGTATGATAGTAGACCGATAAGACGATGAAACTGGTAGGATATAAAGACTATTTGTTTTCTTCCTCCGTCCCACTATCATGATAAAACCAATGCCTGTACATTCATATAAAATATTTCATCTGAAGAAGACAATTTCGATTGTCGAAACATTCGAATTGTATTTCATTTTTTATATAGCTGAATAAAAATAATTTAAACACGAGTATATAAAATACACAATAATATTAAAAACTGTATCCTTCGCCAACGAACCGAAAACAATTCACATTAAAAATGAAAATATAAAACACGTACATAGGCAGAGTTAGAAAACATTTGAAACCATACAAGTGATAACATCTCTATATCACTCTTTAATTTCTGAATTTCTTAATATATGGTAGAAATAGTAATATGAACATTATGATGTAACGTCTTCAGCAATACTCATTTCTCGAAATAGATGATCTATCTCAAAGCAAATCTGTCGACTACCGAAGACAAAATAATTTTCAATGAAAAAATAAATGTGAAAACTTCGGACTTATGTCCGAGAGTTATGTGTACTTCAAAAAGTGAATGAGACAAATCAGTCATTCTAGAATGTGTGCACTGGTAAACCTTTTTGGGAAAATCCAAAACTACTGATCATCTCAGACATATCTAGGCATTTGGTTTTCGGGCATTTTCAGGCGATGTTTTGTTAGAAAGCTGCGATTTGGTTCAAAACTAATATTAGATTCGGAATCAGCGTTAAAAACTGAGTCGATTTATATACGTTGTGGATAATTCTAAGAAAAAAGTTTATTTTTGAAAAAATCCCTGTACCCCACCTCAGGGATTGCTTGGTGAAAAATGACAATTTTTTCGATAACTCAACCATTTCTTGCCGGATCCTTCTCATCTTCGAACTCGACCGAGATATTCATTAGATAATTCTGTGCACAAAATTTCAGCTCAATCGAATGTATTTGTAAAGAGTTATCGTGTTAACGGCCGGCCGGACACACTGACCGATTCTAGAGTGTGCTCACTTTTTGAGTACACAACAACATATCACATACGTTCATCTACTAAAATCTATGATTTAGTTCGAATAAGGAACAGATTACCAAATAAAACTGGTTTTTCCTGATAAGATCAAAAAATTCATGCTTCAAGATATGTTCAAGTGCAAAATTACACATATACTAAAAAATAAGATACTATTTTCGACTAGTTCATTCCTAAGTTGAACTTCTTCGTTTGATCGTCCTGACTCTAGTTTTCTTAGTTATTTTAATCTATTATAGTATACCTTTTGTTGATACATATCATTTAATTGTTTTTTCATTTCTAATTCCTTAGCCTTAGCTTCACGTAATTGTTTCCAAACCTAAAGAGATAGTTTTATTTTTTTTTCGAAATCAATTAAAATAATTCGAGTTCGGGAAAAATTTTGACTTACGTCTGTCATGTCATCTTTTGCATCTTCATCTTTCATTTCGAAACGCAATGCAATGTTTTCATTATCCATTGAAATCTCATTCGGAAAATGATGCGTATGCTAAAGAAAAATAGTAAAAGAAACGTCCCGCTACAGAATGGAAAATTCAATTTTTAATAAACCTTCGCATCTGCAACGATCTTTTTAGTTGTTGCTTTAAAACTTGTATCATCAGCAAACTCATCCAAATCGAACGCTGCATTATTCGATGGCTTCGAAGTTTGTAATCGTAGCATTTGCTAAATAGAACAAAAATAGAGAAATGATTAGTTTTCTATTATACATGTATGTTTAAAATCACTACATACATTTTCCAATATTTTTGTTTGTGTTTCTAACTCTAATGTTTTAAGTTCAGCTGATTTTATGCCCGTTTCTAAAACATCTTTTCGTACTTCGGCCTAGACACGAAGAAAACAGGAATCGATCGATATATAAATATATACATCTTCTTAAAAATTGAACATGAAATGAAAAACAAACTTTTTTTCGAATTTCATCATCTAATCGATGTAATTCAGCTTCTTTCATTAAATGCTGTTGATGAAGCATTTTACGACGAGCTACATCAAGTAATTGCATTTCTCGCACCTAAAGTTGTTCTATATATTGAGTTCATCGATGCTTCGAATATATCTTACTTTAATTTCTTGATTCAGTGTTTGAAGTCTATGAAAATTAAACAATGAAATTATTCGACGGAAAAAATACAACGTCCACAGAATTCAATATGTAAAATACGATCAAAATCTCTGTATATTGTCATAAAACGAGGAATATTTATGTAGTTAACAAGAATTTTCTATCATGAATACAACTCTTGAAGAATTGAACACAACTACTTCAATAATGATTTTCAAAAACGCTAGAATCACGTTAAAGTCTGTTCAAAGTTTGTCCAGAGAAAGATTCTATGTCATTACACGAAATGAGACACACTAAACATAGACAAGAATCTAAGTTGTTAAATATAATGGAAATAGTAAATTTTCAATAAAAGAAAAAAAAACATTTCCTAGCGTTTCTAAGAATCAGAACTCAGCTCCTTTCGGGCTGAAATGAGGAACTCACATAATCTTTTCGTAAAATATTCGAAGTACTTTGAGCGCCTGTGATGGAGTGGGGGAGCCGCAAAAACTTCATCTTAAAACTTTCACTCACAATTTTCTTCGAAAATATATGTGAGTTGCACAAAAAGAAAGGAATAGAAACGATTCGACTAGTGAATATCGTGGCATTAGGTTTTATATCAGTGACGAAAAAGATCCATGCTTGTATCGCTCTACTTCAACAAACTTTGTAGATTATGTTTCATACGATCAAGAGACATACTTGTTTTTCTGTTCTTTAACTCGAGTATCTTCTTCTAATAATAGTTTACGTCGTTTTTCTTCAGCTTCAATTAATAGTTGCTATTGAAAATCATAAGAATTAGATTGAATTAGGATTGTTATAAAATTTTTTGAAACCTGTTGTCGAAGCCACGATTCCTCTTCATGTCGACGTTGTTGCCGTTCACGATACATTTCAACGTTAAGTTCACTGAAAGATGAGGATGAAATTTTTTATTTTTTAGTTAATATATACCGTTGTCGAATATAATTCATTTCTTCTTCACGTAATTTTTCTTTTTCTTGTATTTGATAATCGACAATAAACTTCGGATATTTGTTAAACACAGGATATTGTCCACGTGTCAACGGTTGAAATGATTCAATCATACGTTTTGGATCAATATCAGCTGGTGTTACTTCACTCAAACGATAAGCTTCCGTAAGAATCGTTTGAACTGATATAGGATTTCGATGATGAAAAAAATATTTAAAATCATCAAGTTCAGTAACTCGTAGAAGAGCACTTCGATTATTAATACAATATGATGTAATAATATAGAGAGTAAATGATGGATGATTACTGAATATATGATCGAACAAACAAAGCCATTCATCACGATTGAATATTTCAGAAAAGAATGTTTCAAAAAGTGGCCATACATAGATCTTAAAATGAATTGAATTTCTTTTATTTTAGAAAACAAACAGTTCGTTTTTCGATCATTTCTTACTTGTGAAGTTACTTTATAACGTACGAAATGTGCCAACAATGTATGATCGTGATGTGTAAGTAAATTTTCAACCATTCCTTAAAGAAAAGAAACTAATTCAAGAAATGAAAGAGACTTCTGATTTCTATGATGATCAATTTGAGGACATGGAAACACAGATTTTATACTTTTCCAACGAGGCATTTCATCAGAATCACAATGAAGGATTCATAAAATATAAGAAAATTCGAATATACTTTTGTCTTTACTAATGAAGACCTAAATTTTTCTATACACACTTAATTTTCTTAGACTAGTCACCGACATATTGTATGTTTCTTACTTAAACTAAACAATATATTATTTTCATCAAGATGTACTAACTATAGAACATTGTAAATTTTGATTGTCGAATCTTTGATGATATTCTATAGGAATTTTTTTCACATGTATATAAATATAATCAGAATATACTCATTCATCATCTAAAACCTATCTAAATTATTCTTCTGTACGTCTAATTCGAAATGATATTTGATGTAACGTATTCATGTGATTTCTTATTAAAACACTAGAAAAAATACTCGAGTTATTCGAATCGATTTAGTCATAGTTTTTCGTCTAAAATAATACCTAAAACATTGACTGGTGGATTTGGAAAATACATAAACCACAATTGACACCAGTTAAAAAGAACTGTTGCAATAACTTCGAAACAAATCAGTTGATTATTTTCAAATAATTTTATGAATGGAAATGATAATAATGGTAAATAATCTGTTTCACCAAATATTGATGACCAATGAGCCAATGCTGATAATACACTGATAAACATAATGATAAACAAATAAAGCAAATACATACAAAATCACATTTACATACCGTTGCATAATTCTTAATAATTTTCGACTTCTCAATGGATATTGTTCTTGTAATTTAGCAAATGTTAAATGTCCACCTTTTTCAACAAGTGCAGCGTAAGCAGCATGATTTTCCGGTAAACGAAGAAGACATCGCCAAATAAATGCTCTAATATGTTCCCAAAACAAAACGAAGATAAATAAATGTGAAAACTTCGTACTTATGTCCGAGAGTTATGTGTACTTCAAAAAGTGAATGAGACAAATCAGTCATTCTAGAATGTGTGCACTGGTAAACCTTTTTGGGAAACTCCAAAACTAATGGTCATCTCAGACTAATCTAGGCAATTTCGTCTCTAGATGCAGTTTTTGTGCATTTTCAGGCGATGTTTTGTTAGAAAGCTGCGATTTAGTTCAAAACTAATGTCAGATTCGGAATCAGCGTTAAAAACTGAGTCGATTTATATACGTTGTGGATAATTCTGAGAAAAAAGTTTATTTTTGAAAAAATCCCTGTACCCCACCTCAGGGATGGTTTGGTGAAAAATGACAATTTTTTCGATTACTCAGCCATTTCTTGCCGGATCCTTCTCATCTTCGAACTCGACCGAGATATTCATTAGATAATTCTGTGCACAAAATTTCAGCTCAATCGAATGTATTTGTAAAGAGTTATCGTGTTAACGGCCGGCCGGACACACTGACCGATTCTAGAGTGTACTCACTTTTTGAGTACACAAAAATTAAACAACATCTGATTTGTCATAAATTCGTCTATTTTTCTTTCTTACCGATATTTTGATGGATATTCACCATAGAATCTTAATATTTTATAAAGTTTTTTAAAATTCAAACCTTCAGGTAGATTTCGAAACTAATGAGAAAAAAAACAAACTTTCTATGATTCGTTCTCTTCCGCTAATCTTACTGCTGATTGATCGACAAGCGATGATGATATACTTGTCTTATCCGATATTCTTGTCG
This sequence comes from Rotaria macrura, assembly GCA_900239685.1. Classification (NCBI taxonomy): domain Eukaryota; kingdom Metazoa; phylum Rotifera; class Eurotatoria; order Philodinida; family Philodinidae; genus Rotaria; species Rotaria macrura. Next base: position 31,381 of record OENT01000811.1, on the reverse strand, counting down.
CATAATGTTGCTTTAGTTGAAGACGATCGGATGCTGAATGACTGCGTTTTTTAATAGCTAATTTATTTGTTGTGACTGTATTTGTATTTGATGTTAGACGTGATCTTGAACTTCGAGCTGTTGTTGTTGTTGTTATTGATCCTTTTGAACATGTGATTTGACTATTTGTATCATTATGAAAATCTTCACTTGAACGTAGTGCCCGAACAACTGGCGACGGGGCTCGATTTAATTCTTTCCAAGTTGTTGCTAAATCATAGATATGTAATTGACCCGTTGAAAGTGTACATATACAAAATTTTCCGTTGGATGAAAGAAGAAAATGTTGAATAGCATCATTTTCTTGTCCAATTTGAAATAGATCACGACATGTTTCAATATCAGCAAAACGAAGAATACCATCTTGACAGAGCATAGCCATCACCTTAAGATGAATAAAGAATTTTTCAAAAAAAAAAGAATTAAACTCTCAATTGATCAAATCAAGACGTAAATTTCGTTCTAAAAGAATTCATTTTAGAATATATTTTTCTAACAATCATCTCTGTGATAGATTCGAATAAAAAAAAACATAAATAAGAGAAACAGACTTTTCCCATGTCAAATCTAATTCAATGAAAGCGAGAGAGAGAGACAGATCATTTTCAAAAAGTGTTTCTGTGGGTTGAATATTTGAAAAATTCGATACGACTCTATTATATGCATAGAAATAAGTGTAAGATATCATAGAATCTAATAACTTGAAAATCACAAATCTATGCTATCGAGCTCATACTTTATGTGAACCACCATCAAAACTTTGTGTCAGAAACGCCATATCTTTAATCTCTTTGATTGTCTTTGGTAATTCGATTATTTTTATTAATTTGTGCGTTTCTAAATTCCAAATTTGTAAATAGCTTGATTTACCACCACAAACAAGTGTACTACCATCACTAAAATAGATACATACACATAAATATTCTTATTGATATCTTTACACGATTTAAAAAAAGAAAAAAACTTTTTCAATATACTTTGTTACAGCAAATGCTCGATAAAAAGGTGGATTCTTTTCTGGTACAGCCAATTGATATTTAAATTCAAGATTCTTTGCATCCCATACAAGTATAGAATCATCACGAAAACATGTTAGAATATAATTTGAAACAGGACAAAAGAAAGCCTATATTTATTTACGTATAAAATGTTGAATCGAACATTCAATGGAAATGTTATCTTACGCGAAATAGACAAACATCATTTTTATTTGTTATTGTTAATTTACGTTTTCGTTCGAATGTTTTTAATTCCCATAGGAAAGCTATTTCAGCTGATGTTGTTATACAAAAATCTCCATTACTATCAACAGATATTTCCTTAACCGGTGTTGCATGACCTTTCAACCAAGCAACAAATTCTTTTTTATCTACCATAGACAATATTAAAATTGAAAAATGAAACAACGTTTATTGAAAATGTTTCACAAAAGAAAAAAAAAGAACATATTTACCAGCATCAAAACATTTGACAGTAAAATCTGGCATTGCAATTAAAAATTCCGATGGATTTCGTAGATTAAATGCGACGGCTGTACAACTTGTACCTGTTCGATGAACAAGTTCAAATCTAATTGTAAAGAATATTCATTTTTGTTTTTAAAGAGTTCATGAAACATATACAATACAAACTTGTTTCGAACAAGATCAAAAACATAGACATTTCCACGTTGATCAACAGCCAATAGACGTTCACCATTTCGATCGAATCCAGCTTGTAAAAAATGTACTGTTTTTAACGGTACATCAGCAACATTGAATATAGAATGTAGAACAGTAACAAGAAGACTAGACATAAATGAAATTGAACATGCTTTTTCGTTTTCAAAATTCGACGACAACGATACGCACCCATTTTTGCTCGATGCTTTTCGATGCCATATCTGACCACTTTCTTTACCATGAAGTTCAAGTGTATTATGCATCATCTGAAAAACAGAAATCAATCAAATATTTTCATCTCTGACGAAATTAACATCTTGAATTTGTCTTAAATAATGTAAATACATTCAACAGTAGATACACTGATCATGTTTGTCAGTAGTATCTCAGAAATGTTTTTGTGAATGAAAAAATCATGTTAAGATCATTGTTATGTATCATTAGAAGTACAAAAATTAACACAGGCACATATTGTTGTAATCAAGCTACTGTTTAACATCAACTGATGATCATCATTACACTCGATTGAACAATGCTCGTTGACAAATGATGAAAAAGAAACATTGGCAATAAACTAATGTAAAATCATATTGTGCAAACTGTACAAAGTCTTCGTCGATATGTCCTAATAGTTATTTGAGAAGTTAAACAATTTTTCATGAATGATAACATTGATAAATAATGATTCGTGTTTCTTTTCTTTTTTTTTTTTATGATACTAAGATATATCAGTTTGTCTAAAATGTAAAGTATGTAAGTGTCATACATACGTTCAAACTAATGTTCGATTGGCTTTCGATCACCATCGAAGATTCTATTGTTATGGAGCTAATGCCCCACTTTCAAAAAGATATTCATAGCATTACTTTCAGCGCCACCTACCAAAAACTATATCCAATTGAAAATAATATATATATTTTCTATCTCTCAATACTATACTAAACTGAATTTTTTGAAATGGTTCTTTCATCATCTAATTTTTCATCTACCATAATTATAATTCTTAATAGTTTTACATTTTTGAAAGCAAATAAAAAGATTCTCAGTATCAATCATATTAAATATTCCATCGAAAATAGATTGTCAATGAAATTCATTTTCTAAAAACTTTCAAATTCACAATAATTTCTATTCAGCTTGATTATTTTCTTTCAAGTTTGTTACTCTATTGAAAAACATAAACCTTCATCTATAATTATGTAATAAAAATGCAACGCTTCGTTTCATGTTCTATCTAATTGGCATGTATACATTTTGCAAGGAATTTTTTTTCTCGCATTGTTTTCCAGATTGATCGAAACATTTGATTCTAGAAAAGTTTTTTCTATTTCATGACATGAAAACTCTCCAGCATGATTCAATATTTCTAAGAGATACATGTGTTGAATATATTGACACTATAAGGAATCATATTTTATTTTCTTTCATTGTTCTCATGTTATAAGTGAGTTTGTTGTTATTGAATTGCTACCGTCCATGTATGAACTAATAGTAGTTACGCTGTTGGCGCCACCTTCTAAACTTCAAATTTATGAGATGTGGCGTTACTATGTGTATCCTGGACCACAAAATAGGTAACGAATATGCTCACCTATAAACCCTAGAATATTTTTATTGACAAAACTACAATGCTTTGGAATCAACAAAAAATTATTTGATTAATTTTTCACCAGTTTTTAAAGCGTACCAATAAAGAAAATATTTATTTTAATAAGATTTATGTTTAGAATGGTGAATTCTAGAAGCGAAACGTAATCAAGGAATATGATAGTATAATGACACTTGTATTTTGTTTTCCTATTTTATCATTGATTAACATAATCCAGCACTTAATTCTATTTTTAATTGTTCTAGATGAATATATTTTTTCTCATATCTACTATTTTTCAAGTAGCCGTCGTGTTGCAAAAGGTGGCCTGAATGATAATTATTCGAATCGGTAATCGACTTCTTTCTGTATCAAACATCGGTATGTATAAACGATTCACATTTGTTATTTTATTTTTTCTTCATCAAAATAAATAATTATTTTTCTCTCATTGAAGGACGAATATTTATTCCAATAGTAAAATCACACTCATCAAATTCTCATGTCTATAATAGACGTATACTATCAATCTGTACGAATCAAGTGTCACGGTTGTCTTTAGATGATATTCGTTTATTTCATTCATCTAAATTACAAGAAGAAAAATCGAACAATTTATTCGTGAACGATGAACCTAGTGAGAAAAAGTCGAACATAATAAAAAGTATTCCAATCGTTCGTCATGATGAGTCACTTATTGCTGTTACTAATGTATCAACGAATATTAAACGTAAATCTCTTTGGAAACGTTGTGTTCATGAATTAAAACATTACTATAATGGTTCTAAATTATTATGTATTCAAACGAAAATTGCTTTTCGTCTTCTAAGACAAGTTTTATATGGTCATACTTTAACACGACGTGAACGAAGACATGTATTGGGCGGGACAAAAGCGAAAAATATTCTTTATATCTAATATATTCTTTGTTTATAGTTTACTCGTACGGTGGCTGATTTATTTCGGCTTGTTCCATTTTCTGTGTTCGTTATTGTACCATTTATGGAACTCACATTACCCATTTTTTTAAAAGTCTTTCCTAACATGCTGCCAAGTACTTTCAAAGAAGCAGACAAAGAAGTAGACACTTATTCAATGACTACGATACATCGTTTATCGTTAATTATTTCTACTTCTAGAAAGAAAAATTAAGAAAAAAAATCAAAGCTAAATTGGAAGTTGCTAAATTTCTACAAGATACACTTGAAGCTACTGCATTGAAGTCGAAGAAGAAACGTTCCAACGATGATTTAGCATCACAATTTGTTGAATTCATGGAAAAGGTATTCATTTCTATTGTACTCATGTTCTTATATCAGTTTTAAAATCGATCGAACGATTAAAGTTAGCAATTGAAAAGAGAATATGTTGACGTATGCAAATTTTGAGTGCAGAGTTTACCAATAAACTTGATGAATGATCTTTCTATCTCTTATCGATTCTTTCACGAAATACGTTCTTATACATTTTCAGTACGATTTATATGACTTCCAGAGGATTACGGTTGATATATCCAGCCATTTGTTTGTCATGCCGATGTTTGATACCATGAATATCTAATAGATAATCGATTTTTATCACGTTTTTTTCGACTACCAATCTTCAAAATAGTCCGAGAGGAAAATTCTTAATATCCGATGGTCATGTCTCTTGGTTTTCTTCTTTCTCCTTTCAATCAAAAGTCATCTGAAAAATATCGACTATTTTTATTTTGATGGATTTTTCTTTCCGTTGAGTGATGATAGAAAATGTTCAATATAACGATATCTCTACTGGCTAGATTCTCCAAAGTACTATCTAAAATTCGATCAGTAATAATCTCGTTGGAATTCTATCGGAATGACTATTATACATAAAATACATATGAGTCGTAGTAATGTAAGACTTCATCGTTGAATAATCGATTTAATTCTCACATGTTCTCCATACTTGTCTACAAATTTCACAGCAATAAGATTACTACTTTCATTTTTGTTTAAGATAAAACTGAGGAGTTGAACTATATCAGTTCAAAGAACTAATCGAGATTTATATGCGCATCGACAATCTGCTTCTCGGAAGAAGAAAACTGATAGTTGAATTTTGAGTACATTGAGTCAAAGAAGAATGTAGACATGTGAAAATTTCAACATTTAGAAGTCGTATGCAACTGTCGCACATCTAGTCTTGATTGGAGAACTCTTCTAATTCAAGATAGAAAAAGGTCCACTAAATCGTTGATGCAAAATTAAGTAGACTAAGATAATAACTGCACGTTCTCTTGAGATACTCATTAATAGCATGAAAATGATTCTAATTCATTTTCACATACATAGATTCGCTCAACTGGTATTCAACCTTCTACAGAAGAAATAATGAAGTATTCTTGTCTATTTGAAAATAAATTAACATTAGAAAATCTTGATCGTCAACAATTAGTTGCCGTTTGTAAACTCATTGGTATATCATCGATTGGTCCAGATTATTATCTTCGTTTTATACTTTATTTAAAATTACGTAATTTGATAGCTGACGATAAAATAATCGAATCCGAAGGTATTGAAAGTCTCAATGTTGAAGAATTACAAGTGGCATGTCGTGAACGTGGTATGCATGCACTTGGCGTTAGTGCCGAACGTTTACGTTCTCAATTACAACAATGGCTCGATCTACATCTCAATAAATGTATACCATCAACAATATTACTTTTATCTCGTGCACTCTATCTACCACAAAATATTTCACAAGAAAATATTCTCAAAGCAACAATTCAATCTTTACCAAAAGCTATTGATAATGTAACAGCTATGAATTTAGCACAAGTTCATGGTGAACGTATTCATAATACACAACGTATAGAATATGTTAAACATGAGGATGCAACTATTCGAAAAGAACGTGAAGAAAAACAAAAAGAAAACATTCGAAGCGATGAAGAGATTAGAATGAAAAAACTTAATATCAAACTTCCTGTATCAACGACATCAGTAGTTGTGCCTAGAAAAGAAGTTCATGTTGATCAATCATTGATACTTCAAAAAATGATGAAAGACGAGAAAAAAGATGAACAAAATATTGATGTTGGACTATTTGAAGCAGCACTTGACCAACTTGTTCATCAGAAAGCTAACGAAGTTCGAGATACAGTTGAAGAAATTCGAGATCGTCAAGTAAATAGATCATTTTTATCTAACTATGTTCTATGTACTTTTTTTTCTTCTTCTATTCAAGTCGGAAGTCAAAATCTATAAAGACGATATTAAAGAATTCGCAGCATTAGTTGCATCAAAACAACATGCAAATATAAATGAAACTCGTTCAGCTAAAGCATTATCGAAACGTATCGATAAATTTATTCTTGATCTTGATCGTATTGTTGAAACACTTGATAAAAGACAAGATAAACTTAAAAAAGCTATCACGGTTAGTTCTGCATAGTTAATATTCAACATGTTACTCTATTTTATTTAGACTGAAGAAGATATACTGAAAACTGAAGCATTGCTTAAAAGTGATCAAATTCAACAGCATAAAGATTTTCTTACTGAAAAAAGGTCTTTTGATTTTAATCATCATCTTTCACACGATTTACGAGCACAAACAAAAGAGACATAGCTAGGCTACATAGAAAATCGAGCAAATACTCTGTAGTATTATGCGTAAACAATGTACATATAGAAGTTTCAATAAGAGTTATCGGTTATGATTTCCAATCATAATAGTGAGCAACGAGAACTAGGGATACAACGGTTCACCGTTCTAACGGTAACCGTTAATACTGGCTAAAAACTGCTTTATACTGGTTTATTCAAGGGAGGTAACAGTGAAAATAACCGGCCGTTGCCGTAACCGTCCTACCGACATTATTTGGCTTATACCGGCGGGATTAGGTGAATACCGGCTAGTATGAGTGTATCCGGACTAGAACTGGTTACTGGTTTGAACCGGTGATATGTAATTCACTGTCATTATTGCATCCCTAGTTTACACTGGCTTATAAGGGTAACCGGTTGGAACGGTTACCGGCACCGTTGCATCCCTAACGAGAACCGTAGAAAAAACATGTCATAATTAAAAAAAAACATATTAACGTTAAAAATTCGATAGTCATGACTCATGAGTGAAATTTTCATCAGAGCTTATCAACTCGAATATGATAAGTAGAATTCTATTCGTCTTGGATTTATCAAAGTCAGAGATGGTAGATCCATGACAACGGAGAATTAAAGAAAAGAAAACCTACACTTCTGGAATTGAAAATAACTTTCAATATTAAAATCAAATAAATTGACGAGTCTCGAATGATACTGAAATTCCTATTCGATAGTTTCAAGTATCGAATAAAAAGTAGAAATTCATAAATTTTTCTCTTTATAGAACGAATACAGAAATACATTCAATTTTATGAACGAGATTTTCTTCAAAATTGTCCAATCGACTAACTAAAATGTACATCTACGGCATAAGATAATAGTTTTAGAAATATGATAAAAAAAACTATTCAGTGAATATTGAATGAAAAATTTGCATATACAAATTTCTATATATGACTTCTGTATGTTCAGTCAATAATACAGCCGTGCCGCTACCGATCGATCGAACCGTTATGAGTTCAGAATTATCAAAATTAACAACTTCTATCTAGGCTAGTTTAGATTACTATTGTCTAAATTTCGTTGGTCACGATGTTTGATGTATGCCAAATATTTTATTGAATAAGTCATAAAATCTATTTTAGAGATATCCTTGGATCAACGCAAGAATTCATAAATACAATTCGTCAAATACAAAAGGCCTCGAATGAATCGAACGATGCTCAAGTTTGGGACATAATTCATCAATTTGATCATAATCAAGATGGTTTTATTGATGTTGATGAAATATTAAAAGTAAACAATCAATAACCAAATCTCGAAATTTCAATCGAATCACTCTCTTTTTCTTTCTTATTTTGTCCTCGTTCTTTAGACACTTGAAATCATTGGTAATGAAAAAATTCTTATTTCTAAATTACATTTAAAAGAAATCATCGATCTTGTACGTAAAGAACATATGATTGAACAAAAAGAAAAATTTCAAGCTCAAACAAAGCAACAATCCCGGGATAAATTGAATGAGTAATATTTCAAAGTCTCAACATACAGCACAACACATTTAATATATATTTTAATCTATTTATTTATTTATTTTCTATTTATCATAAAAGTATTTTTTGTTTTGTAGTAGAGTGATGGAACAAATAAATAGAATAATATTTATTGCTTTTTTCAATTTTCTTTTCATTTTTATCGTCAATAAGAGAACATGGTATCGATGAGAATGCAATTATTTATTTTTATTTATAGATATGTTGCATTAGAAAATTATTCGATAATATACATGAACTTGATGATATCAGTCAATCGCAATGATAAAAACAAACATTCTTATGGTTGTTGATAATTTTTTGACTATTGTAAATTTCAGTAAAAATTAGTAGAATTGAGAAGATACAACAAATGTCTGCATTATCTGTACTCTCTAGTTAAAATTAAGACGACCGTAGTTGAATGTTGATCTTTGCTTCGATGATTTGCATAAGTCTCGATAGACAGATGTTCATCTATCGATTTTTTTTCCCATCTATTCAGTATATGTTGAAACTTTTGACTCAAACAAATTTATTTCTCGTCCGATATTCAGTTATTCAAGTAATTTCAATTTTTTTTAGTTCTTCTTCAAATTAAATATTCTACGATAGTTCAATCAAAATGTGTTTTTTTTTCTAACCTCATGATAAATCGCTACTATGACATTGACACATGTTTAATGAATAGATTTTTTTTAAATTGCATTTCTAGATGAATTTCAGTGAATTACTTAAAGTAACATCTCGGCAATGTTCATTTTCTCCTGATGGTCAATATTTAGCATGTGTTAATCAATATCGTTTAATAATTCGTTCATCAACAACATTAGAAATCATCAATTTATTTGCTTGTATCGATACAATTGATACAATCGAATGGTCATACGATTCACGTTTAATTTTAGCTGGTCTCATAAAACGACATGCTGTTCAAGTATTTTCTTTAGATAATCCTGAATGGAAATGTAAGATTGATGAAGGTTCAGGTGGTCTTTGTCAAGTACATTGGGCACCAGATTCTCGTCATGTATTAACAACAGCACAATTTCATTTACGTATAACTGTTTGGTCATTAACAACAAAAAATGTTTCATATATAAAATATCCAAAGAAACTTACACCGAATTCGTATGTTTTTAGTTCATTGAAACCTTATATGGCATTAGTTGAACGTCGTAATGATAGTACAGATCATGTATCAATATTTGATTATTCATCGAATTGGTCCATGATTGCACATTTTCAACCAAGTGATTTAGAAGATCTTCAAGGTATTGAATGGTCACCAATAGCTGATGTTTTATGTTTATGGGAGAACTCTTATGAATATAAAATTATTTTCTATACACTCGATGGACAACTACTGAATATTTACAAGCCGGAAAATGATCGTCTATCATTGGGTATACGTTGTGCACGATGGTCACCAACGGGACAAGTTATTGTTGTTGGTGATTATGAAGAACGTGTAACTGTTTTCAGTTATTTAACATACAAAAAAATTCAAGCATCATTTGAACATCCACAAAAATTAACATCAGGAAAAGGTTATACGATTTTAAAAGAAGAAGAATATAATTCTGATGGTCAAGAGAAAAAAGATCAAAGGTAAATTACGAACAAAATTTTGTCAAGTTTAAAAGAAAACAAAAATAAATGTGAAAACTTCGGACTTATGTCCGAGAGTTATGTGTACTTCAAAAAGTGAATGAGACAAATCAGTCATCCTAGAATGTGTGCACGGATGAAGTATCTTGGTAAACCTTTTTGGGAAACTCCAAAACTACTGATCATCTCAGACATATCTAGGTAATTTTGTTTCTAGATGCAGTTTTTGTGCATTTCAGACCTTTTTGCAGCCAATGTTTTGTTAGAAAGCTGCGATTTGGTTCAAAACTAATATCAGATTCGGAATCAGTGTTAAAAACTGAGTCGATTTATATACGTTGTGGATAATTCTGAGAAAAAAGTTTTTTTTGAAAAAATCCCTGTACCCCACCTCAGGGATTGCTTGGTGAAAAATGACAATTTTTTCGATAACTCAGCCATTTCTTGCCGGATCCTTCTCATCTTCGAACTCGACCGAGATATTCATCAGACAATTCTGTGCGCAAAATTTCAGCTCAATCGAATGTATTTGTAAAGAGTTATCGCGTTAACGGCCGGCCGGACACACTGACCGATTCTAGAGTGTACTCACTTTTTGAGTACACAAAAACAAGAAAGTTATGTTTCTTTTTTGCATGTTTATAGACGAAAGTTACGTCACTGATATTCATTCGAAGGAAACATTAAGCAATGAGATTACAACTTTTTTCCCTCTAAATCGTACTTACAGACATCCATATGAATCTTCTATTATTCTATAGATTAGAACGTATTGGAATGAAAGTAACTCGAATGAGTTCCAAAAAATCTTATATTTGATGTGTCTTTTTGCACACAATCTATGATAACAATTAGTATCAGATGTTGTGCAACTAGCAGTTAATTTAATTGAAAGAGCGTTTACGAATAGTTTCGCATTAGTAATTATCGAAAGATCTAGAAACAGTTCATCCTTAAACGATCTATTCAAAAGATTAATATTTACGTTCACATTCATGAATGTACAAATTTTCTTAATTCTATATTTTAGTCAACGTAAGCCATATTCATCTTCTGCTTATTCATCATCATCTGCAGTAACGCAAACAGATACAAATACTTCGGTTGAATCCAAATATATTATTTATAATGGTACACTTCAAATAGCACCAATAAAACCTGATCTTGATCGTGCTAATCCACGATTAGGTGTATCATCGATTGAATATTCATGTTCAGGTCGATATTTATCAACCATCAATGATACAATGCCAAATCTTTTATTTATATTTGATTTCAAACCAACATTTCATTTAGCTTTTGTTCTTATACAAATTCAACCAATACGATGTATTAAATGGGAACCTAAACGAGATCATTTAGCATTATGTACTCATAATAATCGTATTTATATGTGGTCACCTAAAGGTGCATCTTGCATCAATCTACCTGATGAATCATCAAAACATAATATTGATGAAATCAAATGGAATAATTTTGCATCTTCACCAAGTATTGCATTAATCGGACAGGAAACAATGTGTGTCGGTTTTTTTGATCTTAAGGATGAATAATAGTTTGTCTTCAGATAATCTGTGTTTTTTTTTATCTTTTATCTATGAATGAATTCCATGTTTAATGTGATCTGTTGCTCAGATTTCTTTTGTCTCTGATATGCGAATGCAACGTAGAATGTTTTTCTTTTATTAAACAATAAGATATTTGTAATAATTGTAGTCTCATTATTAGATATGACGAAAGATAAAAATATATTAGAAGAAGAAGATGAAGATGAAGATAATGGCGATGAACTTGATTCGTACGACTATCTTGAAGGTTTTGCCTATAAAATTAATTCTATTCGACAACTAAGTATGAATGAATAACATTCGAAGAGAAAATGTTATTTTGAAAATTTCTTTCACTCATTTCTAGTAGAACAACGTAAAGAACAAACTCTACATCAATGGCAACGTACAAAAGATGAAGTTGAACAACAAAAACGTTCACTTAAAATAAAATTAGAAAAACGTCTTCGTTTATTATCGGAAAAATCAAAACAACCAAATTTTATTCGAATGAGAGATAAAATAACGTTTACAATCGCAGTAGCCAACGCGTGTTCGACTCCATTGATCGGTATGAGTCATCTTGTTTTCTTTATAATTCAACGTCTCTGAGGATAGTTTCGACATGTAGAGTAGAGTAACCTTCCACCTCTCTAAGAGAAGATCTTCCGAAAAGTTTTGGATGATTGTCCCAATAGAGAAGGTCAGGGGCTTTATATCTGCTATGTATGTTAGTGTGTAGAAAAATATGATTAACTTTCATTTTTGCTTTCAATAATGTATGCATATGTGTTCTCTTGCATCTTCTTTTCTGTCTTGTAAGAAACAATGAGAGAAAAGACACAATCGACAACTCATTCGGAAGATTATCAAAATTTTCTATTAATCTCGACTGTAGATTTCAAATAGAAGGCCTTCTCCAAAATTCCATGTGCTTCACTATAATAGACGTGACCGAGTCTTTTAATTTGTGCGAGAGCGAGAGAAGAGAATCAGCTATACCCCAATCATCAATTACAGAACAAGTCTATGTCGAATTTTGAATTCTATTGCATTTAATTAGTCTTACTGATTAACGTTTCACTTCTAATCTTGTTTCTATGCATGCATCTTGAGAATTTTATACATCATATGTGATGCATTGAAAAAATCAATTAAAGCGTTTTATAGATTCATAAGTGTCAATTAGAAACCTACTAGTCTAGCAAATAGTCTTTTCTCAAGATGTTCTCAGCATTTCATAAACGAATTGTAGTAATATGAGACAAATATCGACTATATTGTTGTATCTTGATATCCTAGGAAAAAAATTACACTTCAACGAATACTCGAATTCTAATTTCATTCATATGAATCGATCAAAATATATACTGGAGAACCTCTGAGAATGAGATTTTCTATGACTAAAATGCATGTTGAAAATCAAATTTTCTCTAATCAAGTTATCATTCATTTTTTATAGGTAGTTTCCATCGAAGTAAAAAATGTTGATGTCGGGCAGTAAAGAACATCGAATTGGTTTCTTAGAATAGATGGAATGATTTAGAATCGACTAGTAGCGTCGATGATTGTTGCCACTAGACGAAAGTACAGTGAGCTTTTAGCAACTTCATTGTAAATTAGACGTAGACTAAAAGCATTTTTCTCACCTACATCGATAGAGCGTGTTCGTTTGACAGTGGATGTGGTTCGGCAAAACGTGATATGACACCCACACCCTATAAACGTATACTTACACGTGTGGTTCAGCTGCATCCACACTTGTGGCGATTTCTCCAATGCCTAAATCAGGAGGAAAGTGTGATATCTCACCGCGTGGTGCTAACTGGTTTAGGATTTTCTTCTATTCAAGAAAAAAAATCGACATGTGACGCAGCTTGTAAAAGTAAAAAAATTGTTGCATTTATTAGAGTCAACAGTAAGTTCATTAGATGATACAATCAAGTCTTTTATTCATCTTGTTGTCGAACCTGTTTGTCGAGGAAGAAAGGGTAAGAAGTAAAAAAATAATGTTCCCACATGAGACTTGTCAATTCTCTCGCCAATGAATATTAATTTATTCTTAATTGTTAAGTCTGCCTGCCTACCTTTCTAGTTTTGAAGTTTATTCAGAGATTTTAGATGTTCTCGATTTTACTTCATTCCATGGCTAATTTCATCATGGCGAAGAAATAAGTTCTGAGATAGATCTAACGTTATTATCTTTCTACGATTAGCATATAGGAGCTTTGTCGCGTTTCACAGTTATTTACTAACAAGACTGCATGCATCCATTTATCTCAAAATGAATTGGACTTACTTATGTATGTTTTAGCTAGTCGATGGCCTCACATATTACCGATGGTTTACACAATTCAAGCATTATGTCTCATAACAGTTCGCTTTTTTATTTATAAACAAAAACATTGGCATTATTTTGGTATTCTCAAATTCGGTTAAAATAATTTTTAATAGCGAATTTCATTTTATTTAGTCTTTGATTTGTGCTATTTTGGTAATTTCTTAACATTAATTTATTTATGGATTTTGCCGTCATCGACAATTCTTTATACTGTTTGCTATACATTGACTCATGGACCATTGGCACTTGCTATAGTTCTTTGGAAAAATTCACTTGTTTTTCATAGTTAGTTACTTTTTTTATTATTGATAGAATTGTTTTCCAAAATGAATTGTATTGTATGATATCGTTCTAGGCTTTGACAAAATAACAAGTCTATTCATTCATATGTAAGATAGAAAACTTCTTCAAGTCATAGTGTTGTTTCGTATTGATTAATTTTTATTAGATATCCACCATTGACAATGTTCACTCTTCGTTGGCTTTTACCAATTGATCTTCAAACTGAACGTTATCCGGCTATTGCCCAGATGAATTCAGCAATGCCTTTTAATCAATCGATTATTTATTCGATTATATTTTATCTGGCATGGCAAACATTGTACTATGTGTTTATCGTTCGTGGTTGTTCGGAGAAGGTTGCTGGTGGATTACGAGTAACATCGTATACATGGTTATTAACGGATAAAAAAGGTGTTGTTTCACGTCTTATACAACGAATGGGATTTGGAGGACCTGATGATGGAATTAATCGATATAAACTTCTGATTTACTTCTTCCTACAATTCTTATACATGCTTATTTCGATTATACCAGTTTCATTAATCTATTATCAACACATGTAAGTTGACATTCTTCTATTGTTTGGCTCATAGGCAAATAGAACCTACAGAAATAGTCAGGAATCGATTTTGAGAAAAACTCATAAAATTTGAATGAAAATATTGTTCCGAAGAAATCGTTGATTTTTCTAATTATATTCAATCGAATTCGATGAAAACTAATTTCTGACGAAGACTATAAGCAAATCGTTTACAGAGAAACAGATTTTCAATGCATGTTTTTTTATTCTAGGTATATAAATGGGATCTATCTTGGGTTGGTGTTCGCATTCAGCGTTTATAATGGAGCTTCATTTTATATTGGTAAGATCAATTGGTCTCTATTTGATTGTTAATTCATAAGTTTACTTTATTTAGATGTTTTCTCACATCAATATATAAAAAGTCTTCAATTATTACACGAATGTGATAGTTTGAATACGAATAATCAAGAAAATAAGGATAAATAAAATTTTTAAATCTATCAACCTATTAATTGTACTAACCATTCTATTTTTATCTTATTACTACTCCCATACATACATATATATATATACCGTATATTTTTTACTCATTTATTTTTATTAATTCAAATAAAACTATATGTAACATCGCAATCACTTATAAACTCAATACAGATCTAAAATTCAATTGCATTCAATGAATTAGGTAACATTAAACAATAGGCAAATTTTTTGCAATCATGAAATAAAATAAATATTTTTCAAAAAAAATAAGAAAATTCTTATCTTAAAACTGAAGCAAGTATGATTACATCTCGATGTGTAATCTATATGAATTATCTTAGTATGACGTGAAAGTCATGTGCTCTCACTAGTATGATATACACGTTATCACACGGGCTTTTCTAGAATTATTTTAATCACGCGCTCTGAAACATTATCATATTTGGTTTGCTGCATGTATATTTGAAACAATGTAGACAAATAAATAAAAACTAAGGTGAAAGGCACATGATTGAGATTCTTTGTGCTCTCATACTTATCATTGATGTGAGCAAGTGAGGAAATTAAATTTTTGTTTGTGAATTACAATCATTTTCTTTGATATTTTATAGTTAAGAATTACATTTATGAAATCGATCATTCGATTTTATCTATGTTTACAATAAACCGACATGTTCTATCATGTTGACTTGTGATTCGAGTTTGTTTAAATAGAGTTTTGAGATAGGAATTCTACTATTCTTTAGGTTAATCAAAGTTTCCTATGTTTGTTTGATACATAATTTCAGTCGATAGTTTTTACAGTAAGAATAGGGTAGCAAAAGATAGACGTCGAGAGGGACACACCCCCATTTGACACACCCGCTGGTTATCGAGTTCACTGGCAAGAGAAAGTCATCCAATGATAAACTCATTTCATATGAAAGTCATCTAGATTATATCGAGTTAGATAATATATTAATAGTTTGAGAAAAATAGTTGTCGTTAGCTTATTATTAAAGAGTTACAATATATTCTATGTGTTCACACCATCGAACACTTCCTAAGAATCTAAAACTAATTTTTGAATTACAACTCTACATACTACATTGTTACGAACGAGAGATGTTGAAAATCTTACGTCTTTTGATTCTCTTCTCTTCTGAATTAACAAGATTAAAATTGTAAAATTCTACGAGTGACTAAGAAAATATGCTTTGATGATTATTATTGTATCCTACAACAGACATAGTAACAAGATCGAAGACATTAAAAAAACAAAAACTATATGTTTATCCAGTTCTATTGTTGTGAAAGATTTCAATTTGAACTCCAATGCCCGAGTCTTTGATACGTCCATGGAAATCAAAGAATAATACCAATCATTTTTCAATTAAGTCACAAAGATGGAATCGGTGTGAATTTTTGACGACCAGTTCTGGTACGAATCTCAGTAAGTTCTATCAGACCAGATTGGCTGATAGACTGACAACACATTGGTTAAACGATGATTCACGAATACTATAAAAATTCTATTTTAAATATTGAAAGTTTGAAAATTTACGATGACCCCTATAGGTGTACATATCGTTAGATCAGATAGAACTAGATCAGCCGGTACTATTAGTATCGATTCTAACTTTCGTACATACAGCTCATTGAATTCTAGAAAAATTTTTATTAAGTAGAAGTACAAGTTAATTGCAAATGTATTAGCTGCTTTCATTAGAATGAGAGGATTATCTCTCGTACTTCAGACAAATACAGTCATAGATTTCGTTGAATTCTTTCATTCGATTGAATCTTCGTAATGTGCAAGTTCACGGGAAACAAAAATATCATCTCTGAAATCTAAGAAATTTTATTTGCTTGATATGAATCATTATCATGTGTAGAGGACTTTCGTGTTTTCGATAGGTATAGTTTTTTTTTCAAAAAAATAATCTCTTCAAAATGATTTAACAAACATTTCGAATGAAAAAAGCATTGGTTACTGATTCAATCCACATATTTGTCATAGAATGTAATAGTTCGTAAAGATTTACGATAATATCTGTTTCATATTCTTAGGCTATATTGTTACAAGTGATTTTCATACATAAGATGATGAATCAACAACATTCGAGATCATTCACCACTAGCTCAATCCTGTCCGATGACATTATCCCAAAAGATACTGTTGATTCGATTCGTTTAACTAAGCGCACACATCATACGTCTGCGCCAACCATCGATTGGAATGAAGAGCAACCGTCCAACTCGGTGATTGATATCGATATCGATGCATTAGATGCTGAATTTGAACAACTATCAACCAATTTTAAAAATAAACTTGATGAACTACGTAAGAATCCAGAGAATATGACATTACATCATACACTTACATCAACTAAAGAAGCATTGATGCGTATTAACACGTGGTCATCCCTGTTGAATACAGCCGATGGATTAGCTATTGTTAAGAAAAACAAGATCGAACAACGTGAAAAAGAACTTGTGCAACGAAAATATGAAGTTGACGAACTCCTCAAAATATCTAAAGTACAATCGGCTATTGATCTATGTTTTCTTATGGATTGTACAGGCAGTATGAGACCATATGTTGATGAAACTAAAAATCATATTCATCAACTAACAGAAACTATTTTACAATTATATTCGATTAAACCTCATCTTGCTTTTATCGGATATCGAGATATTGGCGAGAACATGGAAAAGCTTGATTTTACCGATGATGAAAATGTATTTCAAAAATTTCTCAATCAAATTCAAAGCATGGGCGGTGATGATACATGTGAAGATGTGTTTAGTAAGTGTCGGAAAAGAGAATTCGACTAAGTTTTTAACAAAGAAATAATTCTTAATAATCTATAATTTATTTATATTTGTAGGCAAAGAAAAATAACCAATATAGTTCTTGAATGTTGTATTCTAGCATTCAACTGTGTTCCCGACAAGAGTTTTTGTTATTTGTTCAAATTTATATTTCTTTCTTTGGTCTTTAGTAGAAAAACAAAATTGTCCAGTAGTATGAATATCTTGTTTGAAGAGATAGAATCTAGTGAATTATAAATCGATGACTTAGAATTCGACTTTTGACAGAAGACATACTTGAGAAACTATTGATTGTTGTTCCAAGTAATGTAAAACAGATGTGATGACGAAATACCGCGACGATTTTTACAGCAAGCACACTATCAAAAATCTAGATTAAGCAACGTATTAAACGATGAGTTTATCAGAGTATACGTTAGAAATTTTGAAGTTTGATGAACACTAATTAGTAGTCGTCAGAGAATCATATGGGATGTACAAATTAGTTATTGAATACAAATAATTGACAAAACTTTCCGAAACGTTCACTCACTGTGAACTTTTATTTGTGAGATCCGATAGTTTCCTCGTTCATAACAGCACAGTCTTTATTGTTAATCTATTGAAACTCTACATACTTATGCATTGCTAATAAAATACATATGCTTGACTTGTCTTTCAAAGTTGTTCAACTCTAGATTTTCAGTAGTTCATATAAGTATCAGTTTTCATACAAAGAATTGCAAAGAAACAAACATGATCTGTATCTTAAGTACATGGTACAAGAACTGATTAAACTGTCATCGATGATCAAATACCATACGTCCACTAATTTCAATGACTGGAAAAGATCTTATCTGTTGAAATCATTTATTAATTCTCTTGTCATATGCATTGATAAAACATGTTCGAAAATTTTTGATTTTTTAACTGATAAATAGAATGATAGGTACGGAAAAAAGGTTCAACTTTCTTTTGCACTGATTTTGAACGACGAAACTTCTTTATAAAAAATAAACTGCTTCGGACAATAGAACTAGCTAACATCCCGGATGAGTCGTTATTTCGATACAGTAAAAAAAGAGCTAACTAGTCCAAGGAAACATTTTTCATTGTCTGTTATTGACGAGTTGAAGTATTGCGTTAATTTTCTATGACTAGGCGGATTGGAGGCTGTTGCACAACTTTCATGGTCGAGTCCAAATCGTTTATTAATTCACATATGTGATGCACCTTGCCATGGACAAGAATATCATGATTTTCACGGAACAGCAAATGACAATTATCTTAAAGGTGATCCAAGGAATCGAGAATTATCAAAGATTATGTTTAGCATCAAGCGATTAGGTATAACATATTGTAAAATTCAACTCAATGAAACAACAAAAAAGATGTTTGACGAATTTGCTTTTGTATTTGGATCAATATCCGAAATTCATGTAAGCGATTCAACATGTCTAATTCAAGGTATAATAGAAAAGACAACTGCTATTATTCAAAATAGTGTTGAATTAACAATGTCATTGTATCGTAATGGAAATAAACAGATAAAACCTTATACACTTTTCAGTAAACAACCTAACTGGCATTATTTGGAAACATTCGATGTTAATATAACGGAAATTATTCCACCAATGAACATCGATGATCTTTTTCATCCTCTATCTGTTAATAAAAATCATGGTCAAATAAAAATTGCACCAAATCCTTTTGCTAAAGGTTCACTTCGATTCGCTTTCTATGGTCAATATTCTAGTGATAATTCACCGTTCGTTGATGTCGTTTTTAAAGAATTTGCAAGTGCAGATGTTAAATTGAATCAATTCATCGTCTATCAAGAGCATCTTGAAATACAAGCTATTGCTCAATTTTTAGCGGAACTATTCAATGCTGAACAACAACGTCTTTTTCGAAATTATGTTCCGATCGTCTATGCCGATGCTGATCTCGTTCAATACAAGGCGAATCCATCGAAAATCTATCAAGTTGAACGACGCATGCATCAAGAATGGCGTAAATGGAATAATAACAATGGTGGAGTCTTGCTCAATGAGTATTCGACTGTTTTACAAGCATTCTCGCATTGGACGTATCATATTACTTCTGGACGTCTTATGGTTGTCGATTTACAAGGTGTGAAAGTAGATCGTGCTTATTTATTGACTGATCCTGCACTGCATTGTAATGATTTGTTACGTTTTCGAGAAACACGAACTAATCTTGGTGTGAAAGGCATGCAACAATTTTTTCGTACACATGTGTGTAGCGACGTATGTTCAAAGTTAAATCTACCTATGTCAAGGAGTGCCTCATCGAATTCGATTTCATTGAGTCGTTCAGATTCCCTTCTATGCAATGCAATTTCGAAAACAAGCGACGAATTAAATTTAAAAATAACCGAAGAAAACCTTTTTATTACAATCGATAAGACACAATTAGATGTAGAAGAAAATTTTGAATTATGTTAATTTTATTTTTCAATTTAAATCATTGTATTACGTATATTAAACTTCTATTTTTGTTTAACATATGTACATGCCATCATATTAATATTTATCAAATATATACATTCATAGACGTATATACTGAGTGTCCCATAATGTTTGCACACGTTTTCTTTTACGCTCTATCTCAGAATAGATAAATGATAAAATTTTAATCGCTTTCTCACAATGAAAATGTCATAATTATTAACAACTATCGATACGACGGAAAATCTTATCGAACATCAAGAATGAGCATTAGAAAATGTCGTATATACATGCACAGTTAGTTGGGACTTTCAAGAGCTATCTATTTAGTGGTAAATTATGTTTTCAAAAATTATATATCAGCTTGTATGGAAAAAATGGGTTACTAAGATAAATGGAGTAGCAATTAGAGTACGACCATTCATGGACGTAAAATATAAAACCTATTCAAAGCCGTTTGACTACTTGTTTCTTTTAGATTGAGACAAATATATGTTTGTAGACTAACAGAGCTCCGCGGGACGGGACGAGTTTTGGATTCGTTCTGCGTCCCGCAAGGAATATTTTCTTCGTTTTTTAGCTGAAAAACAATTATTGTTTGTGACTTTTCATCAGAGAAGTGTCGCTTTCGGTCAAAAAAAAACTGACTCAACCATTTCAAGCCTCGAAAAGGTAGTGTTTTACTAATGAAACAGTTCGGAAATTTTTGGTAAACCATGTCAGACGGGACTGAAAAATAAAAAGTAGGCGGGACTGGACGACTTTTTCGTCGTCCCGCGGAGCTCTGGTCCCTAACGTCATTGGTGTTTTCAGATCTTGTCAGTTCAAAAACGATTTGAGAGGATTTTGACAAGGTTGGATAGAATAGAGAAAACTCAAGGATTCAAATAAAGTATTAAATAATTTCGAAGAAATAACAACAGAGGAATTCGTATCAAATTATAGAAACTCCAAATTTATGGTTTATCTTTCGCATAGAAATGTGAATTTTTCTCTTTTAAATAAGTGATAAGAATTCTAAGGGATGTTATTAAACCTTTTGGTGATGAATGAAAACTTTGAAGTATTCTCTACGTATCAGGACAAAAATTAGTTCATTTGATCATAATCCTGTGTAGCTATGCAGTTTTCTTTTTCCTATATGACTTTTAGCATCAAAGGAATCAACTTAGGAAAAAAGTAGTGAAAGAATGATACAAAAAGATGAAATTCGTAAGCTTGTAATTTTGCAAATATTGTAAATTTAAAGATTTTCAAATAAAAAATGAATAATAAATCTACATTCTAGAAATAGATACATGCAACATGGCCCCGGTCCCAGTCGCACTGGGACCAGGATGGGACCGGGACCAAAAACTATTGGTTCCTCTCATGCCTATCTAGAACAGAGATTGTTTCAATATATGTATGCTTTCTGACATATGGATAAAATTTTTACTGTGCTAAGTGAATTCGTCGCGAGACAATTCGTCGCAGAGACAGATCGTTGCAGAACAGCTCGTCGCATGGACAATTCGTCGCATTGTGATTAGATTAATAGGATGTGTCAAATGTATGTTTTCTTGATTGGCTTAAGTAAAACATAATGTCTTCATTGAATAAATCGAGTCTTCTTGATTGCGAACATGTTTTCTTAGTTGGTCGAAAAAAATTTCCGAAATCAAGCTTTAGGCAAATAAGCTATCGGGTTTCGAGAACTTCTTTATCCCTAGTAGCAAAAAACTGAATAATCCAATATTATATTGGATAATGACCCAGGTCATCAATTCCGGCCTCCGTTTCCGACCGGATTCCGGTCATTTTCCGGAAACTTCCTGCAAGATTCAGAGTCTTTCCGGCGGAAACCTGCCGGAGAAAACCTGGAACATGGAAGCAGTATTCGCGGACAGAAAGTCATCGTACCGTAATCCTTAATATTACGGCTATTTCCCGGCGCCGGAAACAACCGGAATTCAGCCGGAATACGTCGCGGAACTTGCCGGAAATCCCAAAAGATTCAATCTGCTTCTACACTGAAATCGATTGGAAAAAAGCAGATCCAGCCGGAAACACTCGGCGAATCAAGCCGCTCTACAAAAAATTATCGGCTTAATAATCACCTCATCTCAATTAAATATTCAGGACCACACAACCATAAAAGAGGTACACAAATGAATCATTCATAAATTCCACCAAACCCAAAAATACCTTCTCAACCCATCACTATAAAACATCTAGAGTCATCCCTTTTCCTTAGGCTAAAAAATGGGTCGAATCAATTACCAATGGAGTCTTTTAAACAATATCTCACAATAGGTAATTTGACACGAGGAGTCCGAATTTCCCTCCATTTCACTCGAAACCCTATTGGTCGATCAGAAGCCAATCAAAATCTAGTTTTTCAAAAAAACAACTCCGCATAGGTAATTTCACACGGCGAATCTGAATTTCGCATCCATTTTACTCGAAACTCTATTAGTCCGTCACGAACCAATAAAAATCGACTTAGCGAAAAATTATGCGAAATTCAGACTCACCATCTCAAATAAACTATGGGGAGCTACTTTTTGAAAAACTCGATTTTTATTGGTTCCTGATCAACCAATACGGTTTCGAGTGAAATGGATGCGAAATTCACACTCCCCGTAAAACAATGCCTATGCAGGGTAATAATAATTGGCCGAAGTGAAACCGAAACCGAAGTCGCCGAAAAATCTGATTGGTCCTTTGTTAATGCTGCACAACCAGTTACTCTTAATCTATATTTTATCGTTGATTTTCCAAAAAAAGATGGAATAAATATTTTATGATAATTATTATGAAAATCGATTCAGGCAAAAATTTCTAAATCTGTAAAGCATATTAAGTGCTCATTTTTATTAATATCAATTCTATTTCCCGAATTCCGAAATAAAATTTTCTGATGTATTCCTCAATAGCTGACTATAGTCAGAGGACAAGTCCACTTATCTCTGAAGAACAAGTCGAGTCATCTAAAACAAGATATTTTCCTATCTATTGCGAGTTGATTTACATTACGATTTTACAAAAATTAATCTCTATATTAATTTAGTTGCTATCCTCATTGTTATTTAGCTCTATATATTATTCTATCCACAAGACAAGTGCAATACAGAAGCGCCATCTCCTACGATAAATATGCAGTTATACATCTTTCGTGAACGACCAATCAAATTTTTCGGCCACTTCGGTCTTCGGTTTCAACTTCGTCCATTTATTATTACCCACCTATGTAGGGTAATTTTTTGAAAAACTCGATTTTTATTGGTTCTTGATCGACCAATAGGTTTTCCAGTAAAACCAAAGCGGAATTCGGACTCCTCGTGCCCACTTAACTATTGTGAGCTATTGTTTAAAAAACTCCATTGCTAACAGATTCGGCACAATTTTTAGCTTAGAAAGCACAACTGACCGTCGCTGTTTTATAGCAACGGGTTCTGGACGTATTGCACACATATCGGTACTAACCGTAGTACCGAGACCACTACCACTACCAACTAATACTGAATAGTACAAATGCTAATACCCCAATACCGTATCGGTATTGTTATCTCCCAAATTAAAATCAAAATCATGCTCACTGTTTTGCTCAAGATGCTCTTTTCTCACCCTTTTCTATTTCGTAACGTAAATACAATTCACGACTAATTAGGATGACGTAAAAACAAGAAATAGAGTTCATCCTTCAATAATTTCTAAGATTGAATGCAGACATCAAGAATGAAGAAAAAAGTCATGCCCATGCCCATTTATTTGCTCAAGGTACTATTTTTCTCCCCCATTTCAATTTCGCAAGGTAAAAAAATTTTGGGACAATCGATTGGTAGTTGCATGTAAGAATTCGCCTGCAGGATTCGATAATTTCTAAGATTGAGTGTAGAAGTCAAGAATGAGCAAAAAAAATCATGCTAATTCTGATGCTCAGTCAATTTAGGTGCAGTCCCCGACTGCAGTAAATGAAGTGAGTGTCGGAAGACGCCGCCTTATATAGTCGTTGAATGAGCGCGTTCCAGCAGCGGACGGCGGGATCCGGAGTCCGTATTTCATAGGATCCCGCCAGACGGAGTGACCGTATCCGTTAGTCAGAAACTATTGTTTCCGGCTCCGGGATACCGGCGGATCTTTTGGCTGGAATGGGGTGATCGGTTTTGCTTCATGCCTTCGGTGGAATCCGAGTCGATTAATGCGGGAAACGGACAGATATATCCGGTATCTTTCCGGCCGTATTACTGCTTCCACGTTCCTGGGGGTTCCTGCGGGATCCGGTCCGGATTTCTCGACTTGGGGAAGGAGAAACAATTAATTTCAAAAATAACTAAAAGAACGAATCCTCAAAGTGGCGAGAGACATTGTGAATACAAAAAAACTTATTTATTCTGCCGGGAAGTGATGAGTACAATAAATAAATTTTTAACACAGAAGAGAAAACCTATTCTTGCTTCTTAAGGTTATATTTAAGTTTTAGAGCGAAAAACTTATGCGAAGTAACTTTTTTGGAGATCAGAATAGAGACTGCAAAGCAAAATTAAAATTAGTAAATTATTCTCTTTATTTCAGTTTAAACTGTTGTCTTGTATTAATAAGCGCTAGTGTTAGGCTCCACTTTAATTTCATCCCAATCGATGATCTATGCGACGAAATATCTTTGCGACGAATTCTCTGCGACGAAATATCTTTGCGACGAATTGTCTCTGCGACAAATAGTCTGCAACAAATTGTCCACAACGAATTGTCCAGTCACCAATTTTTATGAAGTGTCTTATTGTGCCAAGAATACATTACTCTGACATGACAAGATAAATTTAGGTCGCACTCAACGATGGACGTCTTTTTACATGATATAAGATTAATCTATATATTCCCTTAGCAAGACAGGATACTTGTGCGCGTAACAAATGATGAACATTCTTTTCCATGACACGCGATCAAGGAACATATTAAGTAGATAGAATAGGTTAATCGAATTAGCCATAATCAATGAACGTCCTTCTCTATGACACAGATCAGTAACATATTGTTATGCATTGAGTTGAGCATACGTTAACTGATGAACGTCCTTCCGAATGACATCCGGTAATATTCATGAGAGATACATAGTAGTTTCCGTATCCTCTTTTCCTTCTCTTTCTCTCTAGCTCATCTATCTCTTACTCTTACTCTTTCTTCTCTTTTCTTTTTAGATAGTCTCTCTACTCTACTCTCTCCCTCTCTCTCTGCTTCTATATAACTATCTTAGTGTGTGCGTATATAAAGGCATTGTGGGATTTTTCAAGAAAAGCGATACATACGTGTAGTTTTTATTGCAGAGCGCTGCTCTATTGCTTGTTTTACAATAAGTATTAATACATTATCTTATTTGGGTACTATTCAACGGTCTTATTTATACCATCACACTCTTTTACAAGTTGCTACCCTTCATTTCATTTAGAATAGAAGATATAAGCTATATCTTCAACTAAAATACGTTATACTTATGTCTGTTGTGCAGATTGCATACGGCCCATGTCGTCTATAGCGGTTAAATAGCACCTTTATAACGGCGCTATAGCGACCAGACTGTGACCCCTTTTAGCGCTTCGCTATATGTCCGCTATGGTGCGATATAACGGCATTACGGAGACGATATTGCACGTTATAGCGTTACAAGTTTCACGATCGTTGTACTTCTTTACACAGGCACCTCTAATATACCTTGATAATTCACAAGTAACGTGAATCGAAAATCGATTCACTGCACCCTAGACTGATAGAACTCACACATGCATATATATGAACACCCCATTTCATCAGCTGTTTCCGCGACAGATCCTGAAATTTCGAAAAAAGATGACTGTATAAATTCAATCGAGAGAAGAAGTACAGAGGGAGAATAAGTGAAAGTGGGGTACTGATGAGGAGAAAATGAAAAATTTCCAAGGACAATGAATTGAAAAACGCAGTCAAAATAAGCGTGAAATACTGGTGCGAAATAGTGACTGAACCACGATATTTCTTCTGATAGAGGGGGAGCTCTCAGCCCCCTGACTAGTAACTAGAATACACTGTTAACAGTTTTCGTTAGTGGGCTTAAATATCTCTCAGAGGGGAAAGAGGTTGAGTTTCACCTAACAACTGGATCACACCGTTCAAAAATTTAGCGATGGAGGCATCAAAGTTCCTTTTAGGGACTGCGGCTGCCCCTCCCCCTCGCTCACTTGATCAGCAGAAGTGTCTATTCCGCGTGAACACTCGGTGGATCCGCCAATAATACATGCAGCAGTGTCACATATCCAAGATTTTGGAGAAGTGCTCACTTCTCCTACGGGAGATTTCGCATCTCCCGTGAGAGAAGTAATATTTTACGCAGTGGGTGTGCTTGTCTAGGGGAGATTATGCATCTCCAATGGCAGATGGCCACATCTCTCTAGTGTGGGTGTAGCGTCCTCCATGGGAGATGCGGCATCTTCCCTGTGAGAAGTGAGCATTTCTCCAAAATCTTGGATATGTGACACGGTTCTTAAAAATATTGGAAGAAGCGGCAAATAATGTTGTGATATATCACAATAATAGAATGCTGGTTGTTATGTCTGTAATGGAAGGGGGGGGGGGCGGTGCCGGAAAAACTTCACCTTAAAACTTTCACTCACAATTTTCTTCGAAAATATATGTGAGTTCCACAAAAGTGCTCATTTGTGCCATAAAAATGGCCATCTGTGCCACAAAAATAGTCATTTTGGCCACAGAAATGGTCAATTGTGCCATAAAAATGGTCATTTGAGCCACAGAAATCGTCACTCGGGGCAGAAATTGTTGTTTTTGTGCTTGTTACAGACAGACAGACAGACACAGGTGAATTCCCGTTTCCAGACCCTATCCTTTCAGTCTAGGGAATATTTAAAGGTTCATTTTCAGAAAATTCGTATGATTATTTTGTTCTAAATTTTATTTGAATAAATTTAAAAGATAGATTTTATGAATATCAGCTGGAAAAAAGAAAACAACACTTGTACAAAAAAAGAATTAGCTAGTGTACAAAATTAGTCGATTCTTTGTCGAACAGTTTTTATTTTGCCCATTGTGACCGGTCTCGTGGCAGGAAAAACATCACGTAGCAAGGGGAAAACGACGAGTCGTGAGTTTGTGATTTAAAATGAGTTTATCTGAGTTTACTGATTCAAAATGAGTTTGTGCGATTGAAAGCAATGCATCTGATTCTCTTTCGTGGATGAAGATCTGGATTTATTGCAAATGTTATCTTTTTTGCAAAAAGCAGTTAACATCTGAAGAACTTGTATTTAGTGTATTCAAGTCGTTTCCTAAATTGAAGAAAGGATCCTTAGTAACTTGATTGTTGAAACAATGAGTAAAATTTAAAAAAAGATAAGGATATACTTCATAGTAAATTGACTTCACTTTTAACGAATATTTGTACATGACAATATTTATGTTTATTTATATATATTAATCTTCTTTATTCTACACATTTGGTAAGTAACTCCATTCACTATTAATGCGAGGTCGACTAGACCTAAGTTCATTATCTGAAACAATGAAATAAAGGGATACACTAAGTTTTTTCGTACAATAATAATATAATATATGAAAGAAAAAATGCAAAAAATTTATATTGTCTTTTGAACCTTTTTCAATAGATCAGAGGACAAAGTAAGTTTAGTTTTTGAAAAATACCAGTTAGCAGTCTGTTTATGCATCTATTTGATACGACCTTTCATCTCAACGGGTAAGAAAGAGTCAGATTGGCAATTGTTGATGGAATCGAAAACGCGCATTCCTCGAATGGTAGAACTGGATACATTAGGAATAACATCAAGATCTAAGTCATCGATAGGAATTGATTCATCATATTCATTCAGTATATCGTTTTCACTAGATGACGTTTTAGATTGCTATTGTTTATTATCTTCATTTTCATATTCCTCTTAATCATCGTCTTCGTTTTCGTCTCCGTCTTCACCATCATATGATTGAACAGGTTTTCTTGTAGAAGGACATTTTGATCTTGATAATCTTTTGTATGCTAAACGATTCACTTCTTCGAACGATATCATATTATCACCCTCATTAAGAATAGAAAATTCACAACCAGATAGAATGTGACTAGCTTTAATATAAGCACTAAACACTTTTCTTCAGGTAGTTTCTCTATCATTGTGAATGCTGTTGTGAATGTTGAATATGTTTGAAGACTTTTTTAGATTCAGAGGACCACTTGATGCTTTGAAGAATAGCGAGTTTTTCGATTCGCTGAAGAAATTCGTAAACGGAAAAATTCACGACGGATGAAAAAGGAGCAGAAATCGATCGAGCTGCGCGGAATATGCTTTCGCATATTTGCGGATTGAATAACGACATGATTAAGGCTTCTTCAGTGATTTTCTGTTCCATCAACAGTACAACAAGATATGTCAGACTATATGCATTCAATTCCAGCGAGAAAAGAGCCGGCACGGTGATGAAGAAGGTTTTTTACGAGCAGGTGTACCAAAATCAGTTGATAATAAATGAGAAGCTCTTTTTTTAAGTTCATGATAATTCATGCTTTGTTGCCATGCAGACCATATGCGTACAATAAACACTGCACACCAGGCATAGTAAAGACGATAAATTATGGTAGTGTTTTTGTCCACGTAAGCGAAACGAACATACTTTATGATCCATCAAAAACAGCTTTATAATATGTGGACATTCAAAAAAACTCACTAACAAAGTAACTAGAGAAAAACTTTGAAATAGCTTTGTCTATATGTGATTCCCAATTTTTGAAAAGTAATTCCATTTACTTATCAGATTGCAAAAGGATACAATATCGTCGATATGATAGTTATCGACTTTATACTTACAGAAATCAATAAAATTTTACCTCTAGATATGCTTGTGTTGCCTCAGAATTAGAAACATTTTTAAGCGAAGACAGAGCAGCATTACTCGTAATTTTTTCACATGATGAATAGTTTTGTTTGTCTTTTGGACAAATATCTGATACGGTTAATCCATGATCGATCTTGGAATGATTGTCAATGAACTGTATGAGATTTTCGATGCTGGCATACTTCTCTCCCATTAATAAAATAGCATTTGAAGATAAAAGGCGATTCCGTAGTTTAGTGCACAGATGTGATGCGTCTTGTAAACATACAAAGAGCTGTCGGGGTTTTAGAAAAAACTATGAGGTGTTCTAAACAATGCAAAAGACGAAAAAAGATCTGAGTGAGTTCATACGATCATTTGCTGTTTCTAGCGTACTAAAATACTAATATTGCTTTTTCAAAAACTTCATCTTAGTTTAGAAATCGACAAAAAGTATTCTCATATTCTTTTTTTATTACTAAGAGCAAAACATTAAAGTGAAAATTGGACGAGATTCAGCACAGAGCAAATAAATTAGATTTTGTGGAACTCACATATGTTTTCGAAGAAAATAGTGAGTGGAAGTTTAAGAGTGAGAATTTTGATGCTCCCCCCCCTCTCCATTACAGACAAGGTCACTGAGTCCAGACCCCCCCCCATATGGGGGTACCACCCCNCCCCCCCCCCCCCCCCCCCCCCCTTAAAGACCATAGAAACCAGTGTATGAATCCATTACATACATAACAACCAATGTTCTATTATCGTGATACATCACAAAATTATTTGCCGCTTCTTCCAATATTTTTAAGAAAAATGAACAACGAAAAATGGAAACTAACGAGTTAATATCAACAATGAAAATGAAAAATAGGGCGCCTATCAGAGAAAGACGATGCGAAAAAATTCGTCATATTCCAATTTTCTATGTTTTCCATTAGCATATGAAGCTATAAATATTGAGTTCCACATTTCAGCCCCGACGCGGCTGCGCTAACTAGCTTTCTTTTTATATACTACGGTCTCGGAAGAAGGAATACCCTATTTTGGAATAATCTGTTTTGTAAGATTCAAACTGATTATTACAAGTTTATAAACAGTCTTTTTATACGATCTGTCACGACTTGATAATGATTACTTTCAAGCCAACGCGTATGACCATATGTCCTACTGTACAGTTCTCGTTTGATATATTTCCATCAACCTATATAGTTTTTGTATAATAGTTGTTTTTTGATGTATCAAGACTGTTCCTATTCAAGAATCCAGTACCAATAATTAGATAAAACAAAAATTGTACGAAAAGTCTTGTTTTCAGATATCTCACGTCGAGTCGTTCTATAAAGATTTTTGAAAGATCTAATTGTATTGCAAAATACGATTGGCAAACTATAGGAAGTATTATGCGATAGTGATATCCTTTGAAATTTTATAGTATGATGTTATTGAAACCTTTTAGACTACGAGTGTTTTTCTAAAATCGTATCTGCTATCAAAAAATCTTACGCCTAGGTTTTTGAACAATTGACTCTTCTGAGTCATAGGTTTATATGAATGTCTTACTATCTATAATTAGATATCTTGGTTCATGTAGTTGTAGACTTCAATTCTATAAAGAGCATAGAAAGTTGCTTGCTACTTCAGTATAGAACTACTATGAGTATTACATAAACCATTGTGATGCGCTTTGAAGTGGATTAATGCTGATTTATATATTTGTTATTACTCAACAAGTTAAAATATTTCAAAACCACATTGCAGTAACGGTATGTACTTGAAAGAAGAACAAAGTTGTTAACAGGGCCTTGTTATCATCGAACAATAATTTTGTCTTTCTGCGCAAAACTTAGAACTATTTTCTGTTTTTATCTGATCAAGTCGGGCTATTCAACTTTTGAAATCGATGTTTAATGAGCTTGAGATATTCAAGCAATTATATACAATGAACTTTTTACTCATATAATTATGCAAACTAAGCTTTGACCTTGCATTCGCTAACATATCGAATCAAAATCGCAAAATCAGGTTATCATTAGGGGTGTCATTTTCCTGTTAATTTAAAATAAATATAAATTTTCAATAATTTATATTTAT